>JAJIZL010033314.1:2529-22276 GCA_023969395.1 Amblyomma maculatum | reverse complement strand
AAGCGGTGAAAATAAATTAAATATATCGACTATAGCATTAATATCAGTACTGCGCGTTCTACCTCCCGCGAAACTGCCGGCGAAAGTAACTTTCCTCTGAGCATGCTGAGCTTTTTTCTCGCAAAGCTGCACTGCGATGTAGCTCCTCGAACTATAACCATAACCAGTAAAGGCAAGCATAACTTAGTTTTGAAAACGAACATCGTACTCTACTGCTACTGCGGCGTAGCGCATTAGCGCGGCCGGAGCTCCTGTTCTTTTTTTTTTTCTTGCCTGTTTATATATCTCCAGGCTTGCTTCATAGTTTAAACGTAACTATTATAGTACCGCTTCACGGGCAGCACTAACAATCAGAGAACCCGCAGGGGGCACCTGTTAAAGCAGGTGTTTGTGTGTTTTGTGCGACACCACGGACCCCGAGCACCCACGCTTAGCCGTGCGTGGCATCGTCGTGTCTGGGGAAAAGGGGATCCTGGTGGTTGAGCCGATGCCGAGTGTTTGGACCTTTAAGGCCCCTCGGCGGAGGCAACACACCACTTTGGCCCACGCTTCCCATAGACGGCACCTCCGGGCTGACCCACCCGGGGGAAATCGGCAGTCGCCTTTTCCTATCCTCCCCTCCATCTTTCACTTTCCTATCCTCTTTCTCAGAACTTTCCTGTCTTCTCCTCCCTTCTCGCTTTTTCCTTTTTCCTGGCGGCGAGGGTTAACCTTGTGTGGCTAACCACCCTGCGTTACGCCATATTTGGTTATAGTCAGAGTGTACAGCTGACGTGGCCAGGACTCGTACAAGCTCCTTTCCCGTCCCCTTGTTGGGCTCCATGGTGGGTGGCTGCCACTTTGGCCGAAAAATATCACATTTTATGGCTGCTTCTCTTTCTGGAACTGATCGCCCTCTCAAAAGAGGGCGGACCGATGTAACCCATGAATTTTTCCAAAAAAACAAAGTTTTCCCAAAGTACTATGTGATACATAGTGAAGAAGAGCAAAAATCAGCGAGAATTATCTCCCCATTCATAGTTGAGAAATCACTGACAAGTGCACTAGGTGCAGGTTACAAGGTGAAAAAACTGGCAAGTGGAGACCTACTGCTTGAATTGAAAGACTACATGCAATACTTGAAACTGTCCAACATTGAGTCTATCGGGGACATACCTGTCTCGATCACTGCTCATCGATCACTGAACACTGTCCGAGGTGTGATTTCAGAAAATGATTTCATACACTTGACAGAAAAAGAACTGTTAGAAGGACTTGCTGATCAGAACGTTGTAAATGTCCAGCGGATTAAGATAAGAAAAGAAAACAAAGAAATCCCGACAAAGCACATTGTCCTTACATTTGCTTCCAGTGCTCTCCCTGACACTATTGAAGTAGGCTACCTGAAGATAAGTGTAAGACATTATATACCGAACCCTAGACGATGCTTTAACTGCCAGAAATTCGGCCACGGCTCACAGAGTTGTCGCGGTCGCCGAACTTGTGCGAAATGCGCTTCAAAAGAACACTCAACTGATGAATGCACCGAAACCACATTGCAGTGTGCTAACTGTGAAGGAGAACACCCTGCTTATTCAAGGTCTTGCCCCACGTGGAAAACTGAAAAAGAAGTAATCACTATCAAAACAAAAGAAAACTTGTCATACAAAGAAGCGCGACAAAAACTGGCCACTACTCCTGCTTTTCAGTTCACAGCAAAACCAAGTTATTCTGGTATGGCACAACAGCGCGGGGTGCCACACCAACATTTAGCACCTGCCCAGGCCACACAGAGTGAGCCTCGGGCAGGGCTACCCGCGCCCCAGGTGGAAGTGGCTCATGCTGCTCCCCCACCTCCATCTCAAAAGAAGGCTATGCAGCCCTCCGGGTTGACAAGCCTGAAGGTCTCTCCTCATGAGGCGAGGCCTAACACGAAAGAACACTTATCTGGGGCGCGCTCCTCCGCTGCCTCAGAAGAGGAGGCAATGGACACGAGCCCTGGTAGGGCTGTGCCTTCGACGTCAGACGGACGACGGCACAGCTTAGACCGTCAAAAAAAAGACAGGCCCCGAGTCGTTGGGCCAAAAAAAACCTAAGCTAGTTTTTCACATTTTTCATAAAATAAGATGGCGTGTATAATACATTGGAATTGTAGAGGACTACTAAATAATTACAGCGACATAAAGGAAATCCTGGCTACATTCTCCCCATTGGCTTTGTGTCTCCAGGAAACCAACTTAGGTCCTCAGAACAAAAATTTCCTTAAAAATTACAAAATCATCCGACGGGACCGGGAGCTGTCCAGCAGACTCTCGGGTGGTGTAGCCATCGTCGTGAAACCTGGAATCGCTGCTCGGGAGCTGACTCTTAATACCAGACTTGAAGCGGTAGCAGCCACATTATTAGCACATAAAACCATCACAGTATGTTCAGTATACCTCCAACCACACATCAAGATAACACTAGATGATTTAGAAGACCTTTTACAACAGCTTCCCGAGCCGTATCTTTTAGTTGGTGATTTTAATGCTCATTCGTGTCTTTGGGGCAGCGAGCAAACAGATACTCGTGGTCAGCTTATAGAAGATTTTATTTTATGCAGCAACGTGTGTCTCCTAAACTCTGGCAATCCAACATACTACTCCCCAGCCACAGGCAAAGCGAGTTGTTTAGATCTGTCTTTTAGTTCACCTTCTATTTTTACCGATTTTAAATGGGAAGTTTTAAATAATCCGTACGGAAGCGACCATCTTCCTGTCATGATCAGCTTATCATCCTCACCATCAGTCATCCCGACAAAACCCAGGCGGTGGAAACTGCATTTAGCTGACTGGTCTTTGTTCAGGCAAGAAGCCAGTCTAAATGAAATATATTCAGAGAAAACTGATATAGACAAAATGAATGAAATATTTACAGCATGCATTCTTGCGGCAGCACGTCTATCTATTCCCAAATCAACAGGAGTAGTGCACCAAAACCACAAAGTCTGGTGGACACAGGACTGTAAAGAAGCCAAAAAAGAACAAAATAAAGCCTGGGGTATTTTTCGGAGATACCCAACATATGAAAATCTGACAGTTTTTAAAAAAGCAAGAGCCAAAGCTCGATATATTCGTCGTAATGCCGAAAAAAAATCATGGCAGAAGTATGTTACATCTATAAACAGCTCCACAACATCAAAAAAAATGTGGGAACAAATTCATAAACTAAATGGCAGCTTCTCCCCATTCACAATTCCAATCCTCACAGCTCCTAATACACAGACAAGCATCGAAGAACAAGCTAATATATTAGGTGTGCATTTCCACAAAATTTCGAGTTCTGCACACTATACAAAAACATTCTTAAAGTACAAGGACAGGATTGAAAAATATAGGCTTCCTACGAGGGGCAGCACGAACACACCTTACAATAGGTTGATTACACTGCAAGAACTGAAAGATGTTCTCGCTTGCGGTAAAAAAACCGCACCTGGTCCTGATGAGATTCATTATGAGATGCTCGCCCATCTATCAGAAGCATCTGTAGAAGCGCTTCTAAAGTTTTTTAACAAAATCTGGGTACTAGCTAAAATACCGGAGACTTGGAAAAGAGCCATAATTGTGCCGTTCCTAAAACCCGGCAAGCCGCCGACCTGTCCTGGGAGTTACAGGCCTATAGCCCTAACTAGTTGTTTAGCAAAATCTTTTGAAAGTATTTTAAACACTAGATTAACCTTTATTTTAGAATCAAGTAAACTTCTTAATATTCATCAGTGCGGTTTTAAGAAAGGATGCTCAACTACGGACCACCTAGTACGCCTCGAAAACACTGTCCGCGAGGCGTTTATACATAGACAGCATTGTCTCGCTGTTTTCTTCGATCTAGAAAAGGCATATGACACAACTTGGAGATTCGGCATCCTACGTGATCTAGCAGCTTTGGGCATCCGTGGTCGAATGCTCAGCGTTTTAAAAGACTTTCTTTTACATCGTTCATTCCAAGTGCGCCTCGGTACCACCTTGTCAAGAAGCTTCATTCAGGAGAATGGGGTACCTCAGGGGTGCATTCTAAGCACAACGCTTTTTGTTGTAAAAATGAATTCCATTACCAATGAAATCCCAAATTCCATTATGTGTTCACTCTACGTAGATGACCTCCAGATAGCCTACACCTCTTCCAATATATCAACGTGTGAGAGACAAATACAAATAACAATAAATAAACTAGTGGCATGGGCCGACAAAAATGGGTTTCAGTTTTCCCCCCAAAAGACGGTGGCAGTTATGTTTTCACTCAAACGGGGTATTCAGAACAACCCTGTCTTGCACTTAAATAGAACCGAATTACCATTAAAAGAAGAGCACAAATTCCTAGGCATTACTTTCGATAAAAAACTCACATTTCTACCTCACATAAACACACTAAAAAAGAAAGCCTCAAAATCGCTTAACATACTGAAAGTTCTTTCGCGGAAACATTGGGGATCCGACAGGGCATGTCTTTTACATGTATACCGTTCTGTTGTACGCTCCCGCGTGGACTATGGGAGTATAGTGTACGGTTCAGCTAGGCCTTCATATCTAAAAAAACTGGACCCTGTACATAACTTAGGTCTACGCCTTGCATGCGGTGCATACAGAACATCCCCTATAAGCAGCCTGTATGTAGAAACAAATGAGCCTTCACTGGAAGACAGACGAATAGCCATCACATGTGCTTACATTCTAAGAATAAGGTCACAGGAAAAACACCTCTGCTATCCAGTTGTCACAACTTGCCCCTCTCGATTAATTTTCACAAATAAACCCAAAGCAACAAGACCACTGATCATGCGATTCGAAGACATGTGCAGTAAACTGCAGATCCTGGACACCTTGCCTGATGTCGCACAAAACAACAGCCCTCTACCTCCATGGTACAGTCTTCCTGAAATCTGTGACCTCACTCTCACACAGTTTCCAAAAACCAAAACCCCACAAGAGCACATTATTCAGGAATTCCTAAACTTGCAGGAAAAGTACAAAAACTTCACAGACTTTTATACCGATGGATCTAAAACTGCTGTGTACACTGGAAGTGCAGTTGTGCAAGGAGATTCTGTGGAAATCATAAGACTTCCACACTGTGCGTCTATTTTCACTGCTGAATCCTATGCCATTTCTGTTGCCGTAGAGAAAATATTAAAAGAGAATGTCATAAACAGCATTATATTTACAGACTCTCTAAGTGTTCTCACAGCTCTAAATTCCGGAAATGCAGCTGCTCCTTTACTCGGAAACATAATACACAATATAACAACAGCCATAGCTCGAGGATACAACGTAAAATTCTGCTGGGTCCCGAGTCACGTGGGCATTAAAGGCAATGACAGAGCAGACACATGTGCTGCTGAAGCCCGCGACAAGCAAATAAAGAGCATAAGCATACCTTACAAAGACTGTACGAAACTTGTACATCTCAAATTAAAAGAAAAATGGCAGTCTGCCTGGGACAGTGAAGTGGGAAATAAACTACACTTGGTAAAGCCCATTTTGGGAGAATGGATGTCGTGCCGGCATAAGGAGCGTTTTATAGAAGTGATCCTATGCCGTCTCCGCATTGGACACACGCACCTGACACACAATTTTTTGTTGAAAAAAGAAGAGAAACCACGATGCGAAAAATGCGGAGAGGAACTAACTATTAACCACATTTTATTCACATGCGCAAGTCTTGAAAGGATAAGAAAAAAATTTTTTGCAAAATTTTACAAAGAATACATTCCTTTTCACCCTAAACTGATTTTAGATGATGATGGACTTATTGATTTATCTTGTGTTTTTAGTTTCATAAGGGAAGCAAATGTTCTACACAAACTGTAGGAAAAAATGAAACATACGTCACTAAGAGAAACTGAAACCTTGTGCTAGGCACATCATGGTGTTGGCAGCTTAAGCGCCATTGGATCTAAAACAACCCAAGTTTTTAAAAGGAGATTTTTTAAACAAATGAGTTTTTAACACACTCATTTTCCCATTTCTTGCAAAACAAAACTTTCACCTTGCTCGTGGCGCATGATAGCCTTAGTTGCTTATGCGCCAAAAAACCCAACACAACAACAACAACTAACAATCAGAGGCTTTTAAGGTCACGTTTTATTATTATTATTTTTTTTACTTGCGTACAAAAATGCGGCCCATTTGGAATTACGGGGTCATACCACCTCACTTCGGTAGTTCACTCCGTTTTCATCAGTAGTGGCCATCACAGCCAGACATGCTTGCGTTACTGTTGGTCTTCCCCAGTGTCATAAATTAGTCCTCGCAAATCTGCCAGGTAGCAACAATCCAATCGGACATGTGTTTTTACGGGTCACAGATAAGTCAAATATACTTAGGCAGAACTACGGGCCAACAAAAGTGATCACCTCACTTGGTAGTTCACTCGATTTTGATCAGCGGCGGTCATCATTGCCGGGCTTACGTGCCTGAGAACCGCTGTGCCCGTTTGCGTTGCTGTTTTCCATTCATTTAAATGAGTCTTAGCAAAACCGCCGGACCTGAGCCCTAACGCGTTACACAAGTCGTGAAGACCCACAACACGAGAGAGAAATAAGCTTTTACTCACAATTGCAGCGCGGTGCTAGGCCTTGTAGAAGAGTCGTTTTACATTTTTGCGTCTTGCCAGATTGTCATATCGCTCAAATTTACGTAGAAATGCTCTAAAATAATTCATACCAAACATGTTAAAAGCGCAAAATACTCGCGGCGCATCGCGCTCGTAAACACGCATTGGTACACAGGCACGAACATCTGTCGCCAAATTCGGCACTCCCTCAAGATATTACACTGCGTAGACTTCAGGACAGCCACTTTTGGCTTGTGGAGGCTCAAGTGGCTCAAGCCTATGGCTCAAGCCGTAGGACGTGGTCATAGGTGCTAGATACCTGCAATTGTCAAACTGTAATGCAAGAAATACGTGACATAATAAAAATTATTTACATTATTTAAAAAATAACTTCTTGTACATAATTGTATTCGCTGCACTTAGAGAGTTAATGCCGATTTGTCATAAGACGCGTGCATCGTCTGCTGCGCTAGCAGACAGCAGAAGTAAACAGTAACGTGCACTATGCTATAATAAAGGAAATGTTTCTTCTAAATGATAAAACTTCTTGTGTCCCTGACGCTTGGAATACCTCATAGCGATATTCCACTATGTGGCTACTGCTCGAGAAAAAAAGAAAAAAAAAAGAACAGACATATGCTTAGCTTGTTTGGAAAATTGCCTGTTCTTCGATCGTCTACCGTTGTATTTCAGCCCACTATAATTCTTATAATGTAACCTAGACTTACCAGAACGATGTTTTAAATATTGGTACATAGTTTCCGTTCTTTTTTTTTTTCTAGTGAAATGCATAAAAATGCGGTAATCGTATGCAACAAGCTTTTGTATGGGACTGCATAAACTCAAATGCATGCTTTTGTACACCTTCAAGCCAACTGAAGATCGTCGGGTCGTCTGCTGGTTTCAGCAGACACCAGTACAAACCAGTAGCTCCCAGCCAGCACGAAACGAGCAGGAAATTTTCACCTGATTTTCATGGTTAGGATACATGTGACATGAAATACTGGGTGAAAATCTCAAGCAATGTGTTTCCTGTCTCTCTTGCTCGTTTGGTCTTTTCTTGCATTTTGCTTTTTTTTCATCCCCGTGCTCCTGTTAAAGTGCACTCAGTGCAATATTCAAGTTCTATGCTATGATGCTGGCTGTGATATGTGCATTTCGTTCGCATGACGACAGGCAGAAAGATTGCTTAAATAAATCCCAGATTGCAAGCACTTATGACACACGTAACTGTCAACTTGCTTTTGATGAAAGTTCAGGAGTGTGGTGCAGCACAGAACGAGGTGGATGTGAGAGTAGCAACGTCAGTTGTAGAGGGGCACTGCAGTTTATGGCGAGCCTAACAGGAGTACTTAGAGAATATCACAATAATTCTCTTGGCTGTAGGGCTCAGACACTGGGCTGCAAAAAGTTTTTTACACTTCTCTATTAATATTTTGTCCTGTTTTCTCCACGCAGCATGTCGAAACCATTCGCATTGGTGAAGTTCCCAGATGAGGAGGACAGTTTGGCAGCTGTGCTGGTGGGCTGGCTTGATGGCGACAGCCATTGCTTCTGGCCTGTGGCCAGCCCAACGGCAGTAATTCGCCTGGCAAAGAGTCAGGCTGATAGAAATGCCAGCGGGCACCAATGGACACGGTGCCCAGTGACAGTGGTTGCCTCTTGCAGTATGATCTGGCTAGCAATCGTAAAGAGCTCTTTAAGAAATTCTTTGAGCCTTCAACTCTATGTGACTAAATTACGACTAAGAAGTTGTAATTTAGCAGCCACTTAGCCAGTTATCAATAAACAAAGAGGAATGAACTGTTATCTGTAAGCCGATCGAAGGCGACTTTTGAAACATACTAGTGCCTCATTCTTGAAGTCCTACAGTTTTCAGCGTAACTGCTGGAGTCAACATGCAAAATAATTACAGTTAAGACAGAAAAGTTTAATGCGGTTCAGTTTTTTTTTTCTTCCAGTTTTAAGTAAGCGTGCTGCAGCAGCTAAGCGTCAGGCACTTTGCTGCTGGGACGAGTCCCTGTGTTACGTGCATGCAGTGAAATGGAGCAGTGCAGAATGTGCTTGTGCAATATAGTATCAGTGCTTGTTAAACTATCCCACTTGATGTAAATTAGTGTTCTTTCACAATGTTGTCCTTCTGTGCAAGCAATGACCTCGATGCCCCTTTTACACTACACGAGCTTGAAGCTGCACTTCTTGCTAACGCCACTCGGTCGGCTCCTGGTGAAGATGGAATCACTTACTCCGCTAACACAAAAGATAACGCAAAAGAGTACCTTCTCAACCTCTATAACACCGCCTGGGAAGAAGGCTCTCTGCCATCTCCTCCGTAGCCATGTGTTGCATAGTTTTTAAACCCTAGAAATTGGAAACACGTTTTAATTGTAAATATAAAAGAATGCCTCTGCCACATGAGTGTTTCAGTGGCATTCAAACATGGATGGAGTCTGTTGGCTGAACTGACTGGTGACTGCAGTTACAAGGGCAGCTGAACAGGCGTCAATTCGGCAAAGTAGCCTAGAACTTCTTTTACATACAGCAGTATCATGCACTTTCGGATGTGTATGTGTTATGGCCAAGCGTTGAGGAATGATATCAATGAAATTTATAAAGAAGGGCAGGTCGTTCAACCAATTGCATGTTTGTGCTTCTATGGAAGTCTATGATCCTACTTCCAAGTTTCGATGACCGGGGTTGTTGCATATTTTAAAAAATGCGATATGTAATTGTGATCAGGAAGCCTCTTCCATTAAGAGTGACCAGCATAATTAAATGCTCTCAAAATGTTATGACAGACAGCAGAGCGGCAGCAATGAGGTAATATGTCAAAGAACAGATTTCTTTTATTTTTATACATGACTAGCCATATTAGCAGTGTGCATCTTAGGGGAGTGCTTGACGAACATTGCTACCAAACAATAAATGTAATATGTGTTTTTGCCGGCATAAAGGCATGATCAGTTGGGCTGGGCAATAGATGTCTTACATATAGCTTATTATGCGGCAATCTGCCGCGTCATACCGGCAGCTACAGCAGCACTATCAGCAGTCTAGTGCTTTCAGACCCGCAATGCCAATGAAGCTGATCAGCAGATGGTTGCTTGATCTGTCATAGGCTGATCGAAAACCACTTCGTTGAGGCAATGGCCTAAGTAGTTGCACTTGTCTGTGCCTTAACCATTTAAGAAAATGAAATAAACAGCACTTCAATGTTCAAACTTTAACGTTTATGAGAAATGAGCTATGCCAGAAATTTCAGTCAACATGGCCAGCTCTACAACAGGTAAACCTAGCAAAACATTGAGTTGGCCATGCTAGTTGGCACAGCTATACAAACTAGCTGTATACCAACCTATGGTCATGATAAAACAGCGTAAGAAAAGAAAGAGGGATCAGAGAAAGGAAAACACGGGACAAGCGCTGACTTACAATTAAGGGTTTTCTTTATCAATTATTTGGTATATAAAGAAACACTCAAAGGTGTGAAAGTGTTGATACAGATAAACCATATAACACAACACTAAAGCCCACTCAGATATGTATGCAACCTCCAAGCATTCTCAAGAAAGGCAATCTCCCTATCACTTAGAAAACTTTTTTTGCCTACGCAGTTACCTTGGTCCAATATAGAAATCCTCAACCAGTTCCTGTGTTGTCTAATCATCATGGGTGTAGTGCAGGTGTAGTACAAATTTCATTCATTTCATATTAATTCTTTGCAGGCTCTTACAAGAGCGCAGAAAAAAAGATGCGCAAATATGAATTCACATCTGCTGTGGAGACGTCAGCAGTTTCTGGTAATTATAATTCCTGGAGTTATAATTAACAAAAAATTATTTGCATACTGAAGATGATATTAATGTGCAATTCTTTCTTTAGGAAACGAGGGCCATGAAGATTGGCCCGTGGAAGTGGAGCTGCCATCACCTCGTATGTTATGAATTGTCATCGAAATTTAATCTATAAGCTTGATTTTAGTTCAGATTGTGAATATATGGCAGTAGGTGCTTGCAAGAGCTGCAAAAAAAAAAAAAAACTGTAGCTCATTGCACTCTCAGAGAAATAGAACACATTTACCGTATATTCTCATGTCAGTATACAGATGTCAGTAACCATTTCTTGGTAAACTGCCAGTTTCCCGCAGTTCTAGGGTAATTTTAGTTTACTCAAGAGGTAAAGATGCAGTGTTGAAATTTCTAGTAGACTGCTTGAAATTGGAATAATTAAATTTCTTGAGTTAGGCAAGTATGGCCAGATGTACACGTGTCACATGCTCATTAAGTATTGAGTGATTTTGGCTCCTTGAATAAGGAAAAAAATAGTAATATCTTGTTAATTTCGCCTTCAAGGGATCAAGAAAAATTTTCGAATTATTGAATGATACTATATACTGCCAAAAACCTCCTGCATCCCAGTAGTTTTATGTGATGAATGGCAGAAATATGGTTGTCTGTACTTGAGAGGTAAAAACTTATTAACATTGATCATTTTCCATGGCTACATCAAGTACTTTGCTTTGTGCACAATGTCAGGAGTGTTGAAGAATTGCTATAATATGATGCCTGCATAGCCCTTTTCACAGTGCAGTAATGCCTCTTCACAAATGGCACTGCTGTGTTTCAAAAATGCTTGCATGGACCATGGCTCTTGATGGCAGCGGCAGAATGTTGTGAATTTACCAAAAGTGAAACAGTGCTGCTGGGATATATTTGACAGACGGGGGACTTTTTATCCTAGTCACTCTTCTGCTATAGTGTGCATGATTGATGCGTGTGCACGGGCGCCACTGTTCCATGCGACTCAAGCTGGGAGGTCTATTTTGGGAATTGCTGTCTTTCTGGGTTGCATAAATTAACACAACTTGGGGTTTGAAATAGGTGCCTTTTACTGTTACCTGGCAAAGAATGGTCAAACAAAAGCACCACCTCACTTTAATCTGGACAGTATGAAGGAGCACTGAACAGGGTAAATGGGGTACACCTCAGTTTGCAGGTCGAGCCAACGTTTCGACAAGTGAATTTGTCTCCGCCTAGACGAAGACAAGTCCACTTATCGAAACGTTGGATCGACCTGCGAACTGAGGCGTACTCCACTTACCCTTGTTCAGTGCTCGTTCATACCGTGTAAACCATCTTCTTCCTCTCGTTCTACCTTTAATCTGGACAGTTTGTTTATTATACTTTGTGTCTCCTGCATTACCACTAATGATGTTCGTGTTCCAGCACCTCTGAATGAAGGCGCTGAAGTGCCAGCAGTGACGCTTTGCGAAGCTGTCGGCAGTGAAAATGCAGCCCTGAGCTCCGAGGCTGCCAATGAAAGTGGGACTGCTGAAGGTGAAATTTTCACTTTGTTTTCTTTTTTTAATGTAAAGTAACCTAGAGCAAAAAACAGGAATGCTAGCCAAACATGGGGACAATGTGAGAGGATGGGACAAACGTTTGTCCTGTCTTACCAATTTTTCCCTGTGATTTTCACTCCTATTTCTCTGCTATCAAGTAATGCTCTCAGCTAGGGATTAGACCTGTTTAGCCTTAAAAAAAAAAGCAGCAAATTTTATTTTCCTCAGTATATCCTATGCTAGTGAACTGAAGTTGGCATTGCCAGAAATATCAATAGAATAAATATTTAGGAAGCTGTTTACACGGAGTTCACGATCAGACTGAAATTATGTTCTTTGAAAGTGATAACTCTGAAAATGTTTACTGGTATTATTCAAAGACAGTCCCTACTGAACCAAAGTAATGTTAAAATATACAACCTAGTATTTCCATTCGCATTCAGCTTTTGTCATTCATACTGCACTGGCTGCTGTAGTTAGTAACTTTTGTTGTCATCTTTTGGATCCTGGCATTGCTGCTGCCTCTCTCTGCCTACGATCACCAGAAAGCCATCACCATTAATGTACTGCGTGCAGTGGTCCCATGTTCTGTGCTTTTTTTTCTTGCAGAATAATTTATTCACTTCCAGGGGCATACAGGTCAACGGGGCTCATATTTTAACTTTTATTGTCTTTGATAGTATCTTAAAAGTTCATTAGCTGGAAGCGAATGCAGTGCCTCAGATGGAGTGTAAAATGTGGAAGAAAATTAATTTGGACATCATGCAGCCCCTGTGCACTCCCTTATAAGGTACCCAAAACCAACAGGGTGGCACGCTCTCATTTAGGAAAGATCTCAGCAGTCTAACCACCTTCTGCAGCATCCGCTGCCATTCATCTTTTCTTGCATACAGCAAGATTTATGTGTGATAAGCAATAATTACGACCTTTTTTTATTTCTCAAACATTCGCCTGTGCCTAGCAAGAAATGTCAGTTGGTCGGCAAAAAACAGCCCGCTTTATAGAGATGGTGCCACATTTTCTGACTTAAAATTCCATTTTTATTTGCATACTTCAACTTAAAGTGGCAATAAGCTGAACAGTGTTTACCACAAAATGCTTTCATTTAGTGCACACAAAAATGCTTGCACTATTTATTCTAATACTCTCAGAGCGTCTCGCATAGGACTGTATGCCATGTATTACGTCATGTTTATCTTGCTGACAGATGCCAACAATGAGTCACTAGATGATCATGTTTGACATATATGCTGGCACAAGTTTGCTGTTTGAAAGAGCAGTTGTTTCAAGCTGATTTTTCAGCGAGTTAGCTTGTGGATTAATATTTGGGCATCGTTTGAGGCATATGTCTGCTTTATGCCATTGTGACTGAATACTTCATTTAAACGTTGCCAGCATATTCGTGGAACAGGAGATATTAAAACGGAGTCTTCGCAAATCCCAGTTGGCATGCAATATATTTGCCCCCCCCCCCCCCCCACCTCCTTCTCAAATTGCTATCATCTGGTGTTGCTTGGTCATGAACCCACCCTGGTTTTTTTTGTTGTTTAGTTCACTTTTGTAAGCACTTGTTTGTATTCTTGCTTTTGGCAACTACCTTTTTATTCAATGCCTACCTCTCACTTATACTGGAAACTATAAGCAAAAACCAGATGGCAAAACTAGAAACAGTAAACTAGTCACAAGACCAGCACTACATTCAATTCTCGTGTCCAACCCAGCTGGACTGTGCATAGAATCACGCAGCAGCTCACAGGTTATTGGCTGCCCCCTGCTTCGGCATCAGTGCGGCATAGGCATACTTTTGCTCTTTGGCAGTAGAAACTCGTGGAACCCCTGAGCTCTGCAGAACCCAGTTTGAGAACCCCTGATTAGTGCATAAACAAAAAGAAAGCCTAGGAGTGGTACCTTGCAGCTTGCGCAGTTACTTTGTAAAAGGTATGCAAAACAAGATTACCTGCTTAGAGGTCTGATCAGAACTAAATTTTCTGTTTAGTGATATTGCAGATGACTATAGTGTAGCTCCTAGGCTTTGAAACATGTTACTGTGCATCACCCTTTAGGCACTGCATTTTGCATTGGAATGTGATGAATTACTGTGGCAAATTTTTCTTAGCGTTCCTTTTTCAGAATTCTGTGTTGTTCCTTTTTGTCATAAGCAATAGGCAACTGTGTGCAGTGTCTGCAGTTCGATAGTGCAGATATGTATGAAGAAAGCCTATCTGAAATATTGAACATAATATAGGGGGGCCAGCGGAAACACAAAGACGCGTACACAAGAACGAAGAGGTAGCTACAGCACAAAAACACACATCCGACGCATGCGCATCTGCGGTGGTGCTGCAGATGCGCATGCGTCGGATGTGTATTTTTGTGCGGCAATGCTCCTTCAATAAACCGCAGTTGATAGCCCAGCATCCGTCTGTAGCTACCTCTTTGTTCTTGTGTACGCACCTTTGTGTTTCCGCTGGCACCCCTGTTTTTATGTTCAACATGCACCAACTGGCCCAAGAGCTAACATTGTTGTATCTTATATATTTCCTGTATTTATTTACGTCCACATGGTGATGGGCTCATCTTGGATTTAATCTTTACTTTGTTCTCTGATGTGGAACTTGACACGATTCACCTTTTTGTTGCATTTTGTTTATCAGCCAAGGACAACAGTGCAAAAGGGATCTTTGCTGCAACAAGTGTAATGCATTAGCTCCCAAAAGTACTTGTAGTTACACAGAACAGACTCCTACCTCCAGAATTTTTCTAATATAATCTTGCCATGAAAAACACTTTTCAAATGATGCAAAGCTAAATTACAGGCGAAGGCCTGCTCTGCTTTCTGACTCCCTATTAGCATGTGCTTCTCATGAGAGTAGAATACATTAATCCTTTCCGCAATGCGGTAGCAGTGGAAATGCTTCTCAAGTGCCATAACCATTGGCAGAAGCCCAGACTGAGGAGGCATTTGCAGAACAATATCGCAGCTCTTCTGCTCTCTGTCACACGTAGAGGAGCTGTTTGACCTAAGTGTTCATCAGTGTGATGACATTTATAACTTTTACATTAGGCTGGCAAGGAATAGATGCATGTGTTATGAGTGTCTCTGTGAAAGCTGTAGAAAGTTAGGAGCATAAGCAGCATGTTGCTTCTTGCTGTTTACACTCATACTGTTTTATTGGTGCCTAGGGCATAAGTGATGCTATCGGGCTTAGCAAGCTGTACTCTCACTGAAATTATTGATTTCTTCAATTACAGCTGCAGTGCTCAGGGTGCTGAGGGTTTTGCTTGAGGTCCAACAGCAGCAGCGTGAGCTGATCCAGCGCGTGCAGCGCATTGAAGATAGCCTGCTGCTGCGGTCGGACCGAGAGCCAGGCACTGCGCAGCCAGTCTCCCCACCAGCACCTCCTCCCGCCCTTACTCTGCCTGCCTACACCATAGAGGCGCTGGAGGCAGCCGACGCTGCCTTGCAAGATGACGGTGTGGCAGCTGCACTGGTAATTTAATGCTTTTTAATAATTCTTAACTGAGAAAAATGAGTACCTAGTTAGGGTTTGCAATATAAAGTAATTCAGATATTTGTGAAAAAGGTGCATGCCATGCTCTATGGATAACATGCTCATCATATTCATAATTGTTACTGATTTGCTTGAGTATGTTGTCACTTCTGCATGTTTTATTAATGTAAATATCTTGTTCATGAAAGCTGCATATACAGATTACTGGGTGTTTCAGCGAACATTTTCAAAAATTCTGGATAAGGGGAGGCTAGAAAATCGATTGTAGGAACGCATTTCCTGATGCAACAGGCACAATGTACGGCTAAACTTTAGTAATTACATGGTTAACTAAACTCAGTTATTGAATCTTTAATTTAATTGCGATTTGGTGGTTAGTGGCAGTGGGGAGTTCAATTCCATCAATCGTGCCATACTTTTTTTCAATAAACAAGTTTCAAAAGCACTGCAGCATGAGGAAATCACACACTTTTTCACTTGAAAATGGAAATTATTGTAAGAGGCGTGGAAGCTCAGTGAGGATGGCAACGTTTGCTGAGGCTTGTTGCAGTGACCATAGCACTAAATTTGAACTGTGCTTTATTTCTCTTTATTGCTCTAAGAAAGTAACGTCTACACATTTGGCTATTACTGTCCTTTTCTTTCCATGTAAATTTGATGCAAAAGTGCTTGCAGTTCGAACTGAGCACTGCAACATGTCCGCAGTGGGTGTCACATCTGCAACGACACTCCTGCATGTCTAATGCATAAAGTTTCAGTTTTGCTTCAGGAAGCATTACAATTGCTCGTGCTGCAGGGCTTTTGGCAATTACATTTTCATTTCAGGAATTGATACTACTACATGGTCTTGTATATGGCCTCAAACCGCTTTTGACACTATACCACCAAACTGTGCAACAACACTGATGTTTGGGCCCGTTGATGTTGATTCATCAACGTATAGTGCTCACAGCACGAAAAAAATGAGGACATGAAGAAACACACAACAGGACAAACTTCCAACTAAATTTTATATAAAATAAAAACAAGCTAAAGTATGGTGCTGTTATTGCCATGTGGTAGTCAACCGTGTTTGTCCAGAAAGGCCATTTCATTATCATACAGAAAAAATGAGGGGGGCTGACACATTTATCTCCCGCTTTTCTGATATGATGTACCTCAACAATATCTCTTTCAGTCTGATCTTTCTCGCACCCAAGAACCTTGGTTTTTCGAAAAATTAGCTTACACTTACAGTTTCTGCATTCAGTGGCAAGATTACTCCCTTTACCGTCTTTGACTTGATCATATTGCTCCCTGGCTCTCTCATTAAAACAGTGTCCTGTTTGACCAATGTAAACTCTATTACAAGTGAGTGGAACACTGTAAACTACCTTTGTAGTGCACCGGATGAACCAAAGTTGGTGCTTGATACTACAATACGGCTTTTGCTCTTTCATCATTGGACAAATTTTTTAGAGCTTACTTGATGCGGAGAAGAGCATGTTTACATTGTATCTTTTTGCAACCTTCTTAAGATTATGGGATACTTTGTGAATGCATGGAATGACTTGTGTTGTCAGCCTCTGATCTTGCTTATCTTGCTTTTTACTGATCTTTTTCTTTTTTAGCAGGCTGTCTGCAACTGCTAAGTATCTGGAGGATAGCCGGACATGTGCAAACGCTGTGCTTGTATCTTAACGCTCTGAGACATTTGATGACATGATTTTTCCAACGTGTAATTGCGGCAATTCATGGCAACTGCTCATTTTACTACCTTCCAATGAGCACTACTATAGGGGAGGAGTGCCTTTTGTGATCTAGGATTATACATCCAACATATGTGCCCTTTCAAAATTGAAATTCTTAGGTCACGGAACTGTATGCTGTCTTCATGTGGGAGTTCATGCACAGACCATGAGTTCACAGCCCTGTGTTTTGTTTATGTTGTGGTGTCAAGTCCTTGTTTTCGAGCTGTTTTTTATCCCCACTTTTTCCTCTCTTGCCCATATCATGCTTTCTTTCATTACTTGATCTGCTGCCAAAAACAGGAATGTTAAGACTGCTTAAAGTAAAGTGGTTGCTAGGCATGTAGCTTTACTCATGTGCTTGGGGTACATAATATTAGATCATGCTCAGTTTCGGGATAATGGGCCCCGTGGCAGCGGCTCAGTCACTCAACTGCTGAACCCAAAAAGAGTTCAAACCTGGCTGCAGCAACCACTTTTCCATGGAGGTGAAAAGCAAGGTGCACGTGTGCTGTGCGATGTCAGTGCACGTTAAGGATTCCAGATGGTTAAAATTTGCAAACCCCTCTTCTACAGCATGCTCCTAGCCCGAATTCTTTTGGGACTGCAGCCCAAATACATCCAGCACACATATCTGCTAAAAGCCTCAAGTTATAACATGATAAGAGTGACCACTTTTGCTCAGCACCTAAATTTGTCTGCTCCTAGCAAATTAGAAAAAAAAAATGTCTTTGTTTGCAGTGGTAGAGAGCTGTTGCATCATACAAGAATGATGCATTAAATAGCAGGCACAATTGTATGAGCTGCTGACAATTGGTCATACAGTTATCTCAGTTATTCTATTCAGAAATAAACAAACAGCACTTGTTATTTTATGTCTAATAGAATTTGCGCAACTATGATTTTCTTTCTTTTCAGCGACAGCAGCTGCTCCGCCTGGGGGGAAAAGGCTTAAAGGAGGTGGCGGCCAACGCCATGACGGCCATCATGGGGGTGTCTGTACAACACCTGTACAGTCTGCACGGCCGGAAAGGAAAACTTTCCTTTATCGGCCTAAGATTGTGCAAGGTGGTCACAGGTATATTTTTTATTAATTACAGTAGCTTTTAATTTTAAAACATGAGCGAAAGCACATGTAACAGGCTTTGCTGCACTTTGTTTTCATCTGTAAAATCTGTTACCACTTTACCCAGCTTACAACTTCTTTTTTATAAGAGATGAATATTTTGTTACTGCAATTGCTTGTGGGGCTGGTTGCAGTTTTCCTCAGTGGGCATCTAAAGAATGAACAGCAGATGGACTTTACTGGTTTGAGGGCTTTTTCAAAATACATCTTTTCTCACAGCATTGCAGTCATGTTGCACTGGCCAGCTAGCTATTTGTGTTCCCCCTCTAGTCCTTGAAAGGTGGACCATAGTATCATAGTAGCTATATACAGTTGGTTAGAAGAGCTTTCTTGCGAGAGCTTTTTCTAAAGTTGCATTTGGTTGCCTATAGTCCTTGAATTATGAGGCCCATTCCGTGTAACATTTACTTGTGTGCCCTCTTCTGTTTTTTTTCAATAAAACTTGTTGCTGAGCTGGTTCCTCTGTCCTCGTCCTTTTGCGCTACCTTTTATTCTTCTGTTTTTCTTTCAGTGAAATAAGCTTGATTTCTGTGAGCCAACAAAGTGTTCCTGTTGGCCTAAAATGTCCATTTATCTTGTGCAGATGTCATCTGCCAAAAGACAGGCGTGGATGTTGCTGAAGCGCACGGCTTCATTAAGAAGTGGTTGCCAGGGTCAGTGGACCGTGGTGGCGGTAGAAAGCGGCGCTTTGCCGAAACACTAAATACAAGTTCTGCCGCCAGCCTGGCAACCACACCGAACCCCTGTGCTTCGGCGACGTCCAGTACGGCACCCTCACTGCCTCACCCGGCCCACACCTCCAGTGCTGCCTTGCAGGGCCCTGCTGGCACCTGAGCCTGCTCATGAGTTGCCTCGATGTGCCAGCCAAGGAATATATGTTATTTTTAAATAAATGATAACACTGATTTTTCTTGCGCCTCATTTTATGCATGTGTATATAAAGGGTGCAGTTTGGCAGTAGTAAAGCATGTGGCTTGTATAATGCAAATATTAGCTGGAATGCACTGAAAATGCATGGCCTGAATTCTGGGCCAGCTTTAACAGATAGGCTAAAGAATGGTCTAATTGTGGCATGTCCACTTTTGGTAGACTGGCTGAATGCAGGTTCAATTGCGGCATGAATGTCGGGCCAATGTTATCACATCGGCATAACAGTGGTCTAATCATGGGTGAACGGCGGGCCAACATGAATATATGGGCAGTACAGTGGTTCAATCATGGGTGAACGGCGGGCCAACATGAATATATGGGTAGTACAGTGGTTCAATCATGGCATAATGTCGGACAAATGTAGGCTGGACAGTGGTCCAATCGTGGCATGAACGTTGGCCCAAGGTTGGAAAAAGTCTCTTTTGGCCTAAATGCCAATGACGGTCCGACTTTCGTGCCGTTTTTTACCAATGTTACGCCAGCACTGGTCCATTGTTGGTGTGCTGCTTGGGGCAGTACTAACTATAGGAATGGCGCACTGCCC
>JAJIZL010033312.1:14784-29073 GCA_023969395.1 Amblyomma maculatum | reverse complement strand
TAGTTAGTTAGTTAGTTAGTTAGTTAGTTAGTTAGTTAGTTAGTTAGATGGAGTTTTATGGCGCATAAAATTTATTCCGCAAATTTATTCTGGTGCAATTGAGGTTTGGCTATGCAAATGTAGAGAATGTTCTTTAGTGCTAGTGCGTCGACTAGCGGCTACCTAACTTGGCCCTCGCGAATCCGGTCATTCATATTGACCATACAGTGCACAGCGTGTGCTTTCTGACAGCAAAACGTAATGGTGGCACTAATATTGATTTGACCAGATCCATCATCCACGAAAGATCCAACAGGAGGACGCACTGCTAGCGTGCAGAAAGAATTAGAATATTCGGAGCCTAACTGGTGCGAAAAGACCTGTAATATTTTGACTACATTTCTATGCTCACGGCCTTTCTAGCCAATCTCGTTAAAAGTTAAATTGGTTCACAGGAAGGGAAAGGCGCAGTAACTGTCACACTTGCTCTGTGGACACCCGAACCGCGCCGTAAGGGAAGGGAGGAAGGTGGGAGTGAAAGTGGAAAGAGAGAAAGCGGAGCCGTATTGGAGGGCTACGGAGTAATTTCGACCACCTGGGGATCTTTAACGTGCGCTGACATCGCACAGCACACGGACGCCACTTCGTTTCGCCTCCATCGAAACGCAGCCGCCGTGGTCGGGTTCGAACCCGGGAACTCCGGCACAGTAGTCGGGCGTCTTACAACTGCACCACCCCGGCGGGGCAGCCAATCTCGTGCTGTATACCTTTTCTGTTATTCCGCCACCTCTCTAGCTGACTTTATTAAGTATAGGTTAAAGATCCCCAGGTGGTCGAAATTACTCCGTAGCCCTCCACTACGGCTCCTCTTTCTCTCTTTCCACTTTCACTCCCATCTTCCTCCCTTCCCTTACGGCGCTGTTGCGGTGTCCACAGTTACCGCGCCTTTCCCTTCCTATAAATAAAATCAGTAAAATCGCTCGTGTGCTTTCTCTGCAGTCTCTACGCCTCGGGCCTGCTGCTGCTATCACAGAAAATAATAATAATGATAATAATAATAATAATAATAATAATAATAATAATAATAATAATAATAATAATAATAATAATAATAATAATAATAATAATAATAATAGGTTTACAGGAAGGGAAAGGCGCAGTATCTGTCACACTTGCTCTGTGGACACCTGAACCGCGCCGTAAGGGAAGGGATGAAGGTGGGAGTGAAAGTGGAAAGAAGGAAAGGGGAGCCGTAGTGGAGGGCTACGGAGTAATTTCGACCACCTGGGGGGGATCTTTAACGTGCGCTGACATCGCACAGAAATTCTCCCATTTATAAAGCCGAACTGTACTACTGCTTTGTAACTTGCTCAGCTTTTGGAACGACGCGCTGTTGTGGGAACTCTGTTGTAGAGTTGTAGAAACTATGTGATATCGGAGAATGGGGACAGCTGAATGCCTAAAGTGGATGTAAGGGATCGTCTTGAGGCGCGCGGGGACGTTCATTGCTGGTCGGGAGCCTGTAAGAAGCGGCTGAAAAGCAACCGCGGAGCCCAACGCCCAGACGTCAGAACAATGTTTGATGGTCGTTCCGAACTCCTGAATAAGCGTGCGGGAAGAAAACACGCTTGTACCCCACGAATTCAGTCCGAACCGTGAAGCGGGCGCCAAATTGAAAAGGTATAACCTAGAAGCGACCACTGTCCGTAGCGGGATGGGCAGGCGTACCTAAGCACAGCCGGGCGGAGGGGTGGGGCCATTGCCCAGTGGCGTGGGAAAGACGATTTTACCCCGGTCGGTATAGGAACGCGGTAACGTGGACGGTGAGTGGAGGTTGGAACGACGAGATTTGTGTATTGTCAAAAGAAAGATTTACCTGCTTGCAGCGGCCGTTACGTGTCGTTTCAGCAACAACAACGCTCTCGCACGGGCAGGGCCACTGACGGTGCAGGTAGCGGGAGAAATAGCAGGCCAAGGCGATAGCCGCTTATGGCAGCGCATGGAGCCATGAAGTACTGGGTATCATTGACAACCGTGGTGTTGAAGTATGGTGTCGACGCGTAGGCGACATGGGAGAAGCGAAAGTAGCGAAAGGTTGAGTTATCGCGTGTTTGTTTCTTCC
This sequence comes from Amblyomma maculatum, assembly GCA_023969395.1. Taxonomy (NCBI): domain Eukaryota; kingdom Metazoa; phylum Arthropoda; class Arachnida; order Ixodida; family Ixodidae; genus Amblyomma; species Amblyomma maculatum. The sequence continues at coordinate 26,972 of JAJIZL010033312.1, read as the reverse complement.
CACCCCAAGGCTGGTTCACACTGGCGACTCGCGGAGATTGCGCGACTCGATTCGTCACGGAGGAGGAGACCCGCGACATGATCCGAGCGACGCAAACTGTTCACACCGGTGTGCAACTCGCTTCCCGATGTTTCTCGCTCCGAACGAGACTTGACGCGAGATATGTGGTTTTGGCGCCCTTTCGTCCTTTTTCGTCTGCTATACTGCACTAGGTTGTCAGTTCGGTCTCCCGATGCATGGATACGTGCGATTATATGACGGAGAAAAAATAACCTCCATGCTGATGCGTGGGGCTACTTTGGCAGCGCAAAACGTTCTAGTTCAGCGAAAACGCAAGCGGCGGTGGTGAGTACGGCTTTGTTAGCAGTCCGGCGAAATTGAAGGCCGGGTGAACAGTCTCATGCCCGAACTCCGCGCGCTTGACGAAGACTACAACCGCGAGTGAATGTGCCTCATTTTCACAACTTGACATCCGTGTTTCACTACGTATTAATCTTGCCTCGCTATCTTTATTAGTTTTATCAGAATGCCACCTCGGACTTTTGATACGTTGGAGGAGCTGCTGAAAAGCGAAATTGCTAAGCAGGATACGTATTTCAGGCACGCGATTGAGCCATCCGCTTAGGCAACAAAATGGATGAAAGCAAAAAATTAAATTTCGAAAGTTCACGCAATCTTAAACCGTTTAAATGGAACGTGCGTAACCAATATTGCGTCTTAAATATTTTTTCTCACTGGGAGCGAACCAATTTTATTTTTTTTCTTCCTATTTTGCGCTCCTAACGACTGTCATCCGCGGGCAATATTAGGAATATGATTTTCAGCTGTTTCTTTGAAACTCAATCGCGCTTTGCTTGCACGAAGACTGTGGTAATCTCTACTGTATTCACTACAGTTCATAAGCGTTATCCCGCCTTACAATTTTGCCCGGAAAACTTCATTTGTTTAACGTTTCTGCTTAAGTGCTATCGTGAACACTATGTTAGCATATGACATGCAAATGCACAGTCATGTGTGTGTAAGCTGTGATAGACGAACAGCCGCTCAATCTACATGACGCAGGTTTGAAGTTGTTACATAGATATATGAATCTTTTAGAGATAAAAGAAAGTCCACCTCGTTACTAATGTGACTACTGTGATCAAAATTTTGACAAATACCAATACAAATTTGCGTGACCACTCCACACGTATCACAAGCATGGCGGCAAAACTTGGTCTTGATTTAACTTGCGCTTTACTTATAATCATCAATGTTTTGGTGCTTTCAGTTGTTAGTAGTAGTAGTAGTAGTAAGTGGTTCTATATTGTAATAAAATAAAATAAAAATAATAAAGGAAGGAGAAGATTTTTTTGCCTGCCCCGGTATCTGCTATCAAAATGACTGAATCACTTGAACTGGCGGCGGGAATAAAGGAATGGTAAGGTGACAGGCAGGAGAAATCAAAGAGGTGATCGACAGGGAGAAAGGACAGTTTGTAAAGGATTATAGTATAATATTGTACATTCAGTTGTTACCCCATTTCTGATTTTATGCATTTCCTCTTTCTTAGGTTTCTTGCTGCGGGGTTTCCTGGCCAGCCAAAATACAGCTGATGAGTGGCTCAGGGTATGTCAGCATGTTCAAAAATCGTACATGTAACAATGGAGCCTTAACTACAACATTATGTGCATGGGAATATTTTTGTATTCATGTATTTTTTGTGGATTTGAATTTAGGGTACATAACGTATAACATTTTCTTTTTTTCATGCATTCAGTAAAAGTACAACCTTTTATTTATTAAACAGATTGGGGCAGAGTTTCAAGAGCTGTGTAATTTTCCACATTGCATTGGGGCCATTGACGGCAAAACACATCCACATCAAGTGCCCGTCTAGCTCTGAAGCCTTGACCGCAATTATCTTCGCAGTCTGGTCTTATTGCTATAGTATAATTTGTTATGCATAATTTTGGTGTCATATTCTTTCATGTACATGATTAATTGACACTACTATATTTTGTACCTCTGTATTTTTATGCCCTTCCTGTTACGATCCCTGATGGGATTAAGAGTATCGAATAAATAAAAAAAAAAATAAAAAATAAATAAGGGTGACTTCAACAAAGCGCTCCTTGCTGTAAGCGATGCCCAAAATAAGAAACATTGCCCCTTTTCATTGTGCGAATGTTTTTTCTTCAGCAGTTATGGATTATAAAGGCACCATTTGGCAGAGCAAGGCGTGAATGGCACCATATATGCTCATTATATGTAGTCATGCTGATGGTGATATGACCTTGTGCGTTATCATGCATACAAGGCACTTATGCTGAACGAAGAATGCTGAACGACACGGCATGAAAACCCCTATTTTTAACTGGCTTACGAGCATGGAGGAAGTCTTGTAGAGGACGTTAAAAAAAAAAAAAAAAAGATGCAAGAATGTACGCAGGCGTCAAGGAGGTCCTTTAGGTGCCGCTCTGGAGAATGGCATGGGGGTCAGGGATTTCCACACGTGGATCTCGTTTCTTAAGCTTTTGGTAACATAGTGTTATGGACTCGGTCTCAAGCAGAGCACGGAGGAGGGAAGAAGGAATAGGAAGAAGCGTTGGTTTCTGGGGCTAGCAAGCTTCACCTGGTCCGGCTGCCACAGCACTGTAAATAAAACCCCCTTGCGTATTTCACCGTAACAATATCATTGATGTCATGGTTTTGCGACTTGTCTTAGCCCATAACTCCTACTGTCAGCGCCCAACGATGGCGCCAGGCATACGCTGTGAAAGGGAAGGAGATAATTTCATGTCTTTTGTTCTTCGTGGAACGAATGTGTTTTGACACAAGGTTACTAAGTTTACAACACTATAACTCAGCACATGCGTTAAAGTTAAGCTTGTGATTTGGTTTATGAGGTGTAACGTGTCAAATTGATTAAAATAATTAGGGATGGCACAGTCGAAGGCCCCGGATAACTTCGATCAGCTGGGGTTTCTTTAACATTCACTGATATCGCATAGAGCCCATCAACCGGTGTTCCGCCTCCATAGAACACGGCCGCCGCAGCCAGGTTCAATACCAGGTCCCCTGTCTCTGAAGTCGATTGACTAACCACTGAGTCACCGCCGCGGGGCGTTTGATTAATCTGCCGTTCCAGTCTTGCACCAATTAATGCAGATTACTAGCAGGTTTAGTATAAGCTAAGGAATCTATTGTCAGAGAAAGAATGCTAGCAAACGACGGACCAGAAAGAGGAGGACACACACATATGCGCTCACTAACTTTTATTTTGGAATACAGCCGATCCGCGCCTTATATACAGAGACCAAACGTGCGCATGAGCACGGTTATCAGAGCTCAAGCATCCAAGGAAACGGCATCTGATATTCAACTCAATTAACCCTGTAACACGGGATGTGTGGGGCGGGGCAATGCAAAGGAACAGAACGAGGCACACATGAAGCCCAGATAAAACGATATTGAAGAGAGCCAACAAATAACATGGCTAAAAGCGAAAATGAATGCATGAGACCAATAATACAAACAACAAGACAGCGCGGGCATATACTCAGTTTAAAAGCTAAGGCTGTAAATGTCAGCGAAGGTAAAGGCGCTAAAATAGGAAAAAGGATGGAAAACATTAACAACAGCTAAAAGACGCTAAATGAAAACACTCAAATCTAGTCACACAAAACCGAAAAAGGCAAGTAAAAGGACATTGACAAAAAGGTTTTACGCCTGGCAACCTGAAAAGCAGGACGGGCTAAAGAAACAAATCAAAGATGTATGAAACCTTACGGCAATAAACCGATGGGGCAAAGACAGAATAGCTCGATTACAAAACGGCAGGTGAATGCGGAACTAACGAACACAGGCGAAGACGCGCTCTTTCTCTGACAATGAATAGCCAACTCGGCCAGCAAAATACCCTGTTTAAGGAATCTACTTTTCTACAACTTTAATGTAGTGGTATTATCGGCATATAATACATATCCAGCAAATGTAAGACATGATGACAAATTCTTAATGGTAATTAGAAACAGTGACGGTTTAAATGTGGAACACTGAGGAACTCCAATGCTAGTAGTCTTTGCTTGCCAACGTTCAGAAATGAAAAATATTTTGATACGCCTGTGTTAACATTAACGAATTTATGCAGCTCCAATGTACTCCCAGGTGCTTAATATCTGAGCCAGTACATTGTTAGTGGTTGCATTTTTATTGACCGAGTTTTTCATGTCATTTCAATTTGTGATCGAATGATGCAGCAGCAAAATTGCCTCACTCTATAGGCGCGTGAATATGTGCGGCAGGTATGGAATCGCCCGGCAGAAAGCATTCACAAAACTCACAGTAAAGCAGTCTGGTTACGGTCCCCCTGTCACAACAGTCGTTTAAGAACCCCGCGTTCACTCTGATTTACCTAATTCCGCTTTGGAGCTAGTTCATAGCACTCGTGGGATTGTTGCTTTCACTCTCGGAACTATTTCGGGCCACCAAAGATACATCTGCGACCGCGGTTACCGTGACCGTCGCCACGCGTTCCTTACAGACACTATTGGGACACAGTACAGTGTTATTCAAGGCACAGTTCCTCATATTAAGAAAATGCAATCAGTAGATGACCATGTGAACGAGAAAGGCCAAGAAACCCTGGTAAACTTGTATTATAGTAAGAGTTGTATCGTCGACTTCTCCTGTAGCTAATCCGAAAGGCTGTTGGCGATCATGTGTCGCGACGTGTGCAATCTTCATTGGTGGGACGCGCAGTCGCACGTCGCCATCAAACATTAGAATCTCAGTGCGCCTCTGTGTAGAAGTTATGCGGTGCCAAGAAAGATGCAGCCGTATTTCTGGTCCACACCGTGAAAGCGGCAGAAATCCATGCTAGCGCTTGCTCTTCTACAGTTCCGTGGATAACAACGTATGCAGTTGTCCAAACAGGAAGAACTTAAAAAAATATTTTGCTATGAAATGTTCAGTTTTGACATCCAACTAAAGACTTATTTTCTGCAGAAGACGCAGAATGTTCGATCTGTCTTCAAAGAACGTTGTTGCAGAAGCATTAAATCACCGAAAGTGCTTTGTTTAACAATTGACTGTCATGCACCCTCCGCTACCCGATGACGCGTGTGGTGACGTCCACGTTCTTTGCAGGTGATGACCTTGTGACAGTAGAGACTGGACTCAAGGAGAAAGACACAGCGGATATGTTTCCACCATCGCCCATGACTTCGACACTGGTGAGTGCATTGTGGGCTTCCTGAAATGTTTATTTATTTATTTATTTATTTATTTTTTTGCGCTAGGAAAAGTCGAAAATTGGCAATGCGTCCTTTGGTGAGGCGGGACCAGGGACATCCATAAACACATACACAAGTGGAAAGCTGAATGATGTGGCATAAAAATATGGCTTGCTTTATGGGATTATGCGCGAGAAAGTAATAATTGAAGAGGAAAGTCAAAACTAAGAACATCTACGACTGTGTTTTGGGGACTCTTTAGATGGCGGGCAGGTTAGTATCCTATACTTTTGCAGTTTGAGCATCAGAACCTCGTTTTTTCATGTGTCGATAATTTTCCCTTAATTTCAAGGCTTTTCGGCTTTTCTTAAGTAAAGATTTTAGCCCTACGTAGTTATCCTTAGCGCTAAGCGATGGCGTTAGCTGCGCTCTTTCGAAAGTAGGCTCGCCGTTTTCGTTTCATTCATTTGCATAAATGCCCCTTTACCTATGAAATGGTTACGAGGGCAAGATAGGCGTAACTTATGAATTGCACATTAATCGCTTGCTTGGAAGCGTGCTATATAATAAATGAACTGGATCGCCCTTATGGATGGATGGAATGGATGGAATATAGGAGGTCCCCATTGAAACGGCGTGGTAGCAGTAGCTATCATACTCATTTTTCTCCCATTACCTTAATTATTGGTTTAGATTGGTTAACTATGCCATCATTCTACTTCTTGAATTTTTGTTTCTACATTACTAACATTATGTCACTCTTCTGCTTTTAAGCCACCAATCTTCTAGTCGTTCTTTGCTAGCTTCCACCGCCGGTTTATTCACCCGGCCACTGGTATCTCTAAACCCCAGAGCTTCATGGAACAGTGATTGCGCCTGCATCGACTTCCGGATGGATACCGTTACATTCGAGTATAATATGGTCAATTGCTTCACTGGAGTTACCACATATTACAGGACATGCATCATCTTCATTGTTAAATTTCTTTTTGTAGCTGCGTGTTCTAAGGCACCCTGATCTAGCTTCAAAAAGTAGGGCACTTCCTCTTGAGTTATCAAAAAAAGTTTCCTTCCTGATCTGCCTTTTCCACTTTCGGTATAATTTCACACTCTGTTTATTTTCCGTTGAATTTTTCGAATTTTTACCTTCTGCGTTTTTCACATGTTGCTTAACGCTCTTTATTTCTTCATCCTTGTGACCAGCATACTTACTGGTTAGTGTCCTACTTTTTTTCCTCCATTGTGAGCTACCGCTTTTTAGGTATAGGTATTTAAATAGTTTAGCTGCCCATCTGTTACTGTCCAATTTCCTCAGGCGTTCCTCATATAATATTTTACTCTGAGCTTCCCGTACTTTGAAAGATGCCCAGCCCATATCTCCCTGTACTGTCTCATTTGTGGTTTTGCCGTGGGCACCTAGTGCTAATCGTGCGACGGCTCTCTGATTTATTTCTAATGTCGACTGTACCTCTGATTTTAGGCACAAAATAGCATTTCCGAAAGTAAGCCCGGCACCATAATTCCTTTCCAAATACCCCTCAGAATCTCATACCTGTTGTATCCCCACAATGCCCTATTCTTCATTATCCCGACATTTATTCGCGCTTTGCCCTTAAGTGATTGCTCATGCTTTCCAATGTATGCCAATCCTTCGTTTACTCATACCCCGAGATATTTATATTCTGCTACTATGAGTATTTCATGGCCTTGTATTTTAAAACCCTGATCAGTTTAGCCGTTGAAAGCCATCAGAAGCGACTTAACTGCACTAAAACTAAAGCCTAGAGCGTCCCCTTCGTCTCCGCAATACTGAACAGCAGTTTGCAATTCTTCCAGACTCTCGGCTAGCAGCACAATACCGTCTGCATACATCAAACCGGGGAGGCGCTGCTCTACCGCCTTTCCACCTAATCTATGTGACAGGTTAAAACCTAGGTTACTTTCTTGTATCCTCCGTTCCAGGTTTATCATATAAAGCATGAACAGCCGTGGTGATAAAGAACAACCTTGTCTTAATCCTTTGCATACCCTGACAGCTTCCGTACTTCTTATCCCTTCCCATGTAATTTCTACTTTGTTATCCCGTTATATTTCCTGTAGGAACTCTGTCATCTCATAACCAATACCTTCTTTTATTATGTTCCACAGGAGTTGCCTGTTTGCGTTGTAGTACACCCCGTGTATGTTCAGGAAGGCCAAATATAAAGGTCTATTTTCTACTCTAGATATTTCGATGCATTTGGTAAGCACGAAGAGGCTATTATCTAAGCGCCTACCATTTCTAAAGCCGTTCTGAAGTTCTCCGAGTATCTTGTTACTTTCTACCCATGCTTGCACCTTTAATTTCACTGCCTGAATGGCCAGCCTGTACATAACAGATGTTATGGTAATCGGCCTGTAGGATTTTATGTGCATCCTTTCTCCTATTCATTTATAAATCAAATTCATTTTACTCTGCTGCCAGCTGTCCGGAATTTGCTCATTCGTTATGAATGTTTCCAAAGCTTTTACAACGTTTTCTTACTTCTTTGACCAAGTTCATTAATCAGCTTGATTGGAATTCCATCTATTCCTGTAGATGTGTTTTTAGGAATATTTTTTTTCTGCATTTTTCCAGTTTATATTGGTCAGTTCTAAGCTGCTTTGTATTCTGCTATCTTGTGTTACTTCCTGATTTGCGAAGATTATCCTATCGTCGCAATTATATGACTCGGCTATAACTGATGTGATGTAGTTCACTGCGCTGTCTCCCTTTAAGGAATTTCCCTCGTTATCTTGAATCCGGTCCTGCTTTCTTTGATTCTTTTTACCTAGCCAGCTTATATGGTTCCAGAATTTTCTTGGTCCGCCTCTAGAGGCATCGTGTATGTCAGCCATCCAGCGATCGCTGGACTGCTTCATTTTACTTTCGACGAGGGCCTGTACATCAAGTTTCTTTTATCGATATGATTCCCATTGTTGGTCGATTTCCTCCTGAGATACTTGTGCTTTTTTTGCCTCTCGGTGTTCCCTTGAAGCAGCTCGCCGTTGTTCAATGGCTTCCCTGATTTCCTTATTCCACCAGCTCCGTGGCTTCCTCTTTCCATTCCAGTGGTTTGCTGCTTTAACCTCCTTAATTTTCCTCCTCATGAGTATTTCCACCTGTTCATAAACCCAGTCTTCCATGGGGCTTTTATCTATTGCTTCCTCTATTCCTGCTGCTATCTGCGCTATTTTATCGTCGCTTAATTTTGCGTTTACTTTTTGTCTAAGTTCCATTTCTCTTTTCATCAAGGACCCCATCTGCAATACGTTTATGATCACTTCCCAGACTACAATCCCCTTCTTTGTCTTTTTCCATTTTTGTGACCCTGCTATAAATTCCCTGCAACATTAGACAGCAGTCTATGGTCGTCTGCCTGTTGTGGAATTCCCACGTGGTTTGTCTTTCGCATTTTGTTTCTTTATTTACTATAACTAGGTCGTGTCGCTCACAGAAATCTAGCATTAGCTTCCCGTTACAATCCGTGTATCCATCCAGATCGTCGATGTGGCCGTTCACGTCCCCCAGCTGAATAATATCGGCCCGTCTCCAAACTGGCTTATATTGTCACTGAGACATTCAACAAGATCCTTGTTTTCTTGCCTACATTGGTGTCGTGTTTAAAATAAACTACCCCTAGCCATGTCCTTATGCCGGCAATTGTTCCTGATACCCAGATATGTTCTTTGCAAGATGATTTTATTCTTTGCCAATTTGTTCCCTGGTGTATCAACGTACCTAGCCTTCCACCCTTTCTTCCGTTCTCGTTCTGTTGCACCCTTCCCAGACGTAGCCTTCTATAAACGGCGGATCTTCTAGATCCCTGAGATGAGTCTCGCATAGAGCGCACACACCTGTTTTGGCATCCTTCAACTGCTGTTCTGTTTCTAGCCATTTCGCTCTTTTTCTACCTCCTTGCATGTTTATGTAGCTGATACTAGTGTTAGATCTCTTTTTTTGTACTTTTCTTCCTCGACCTCCTCCTTGCCATTTTTAGGGCTCAGCCTCCGTTATTACGCTTTCTTTTGCTTCACTTCTAACTGCCTGTGTGCACGGAGCCCTCGCCTACCCCCTAAAAAGCTACAATCCTGCCTTCCAGGCGCCAGCCGATCTCTGCTCTCACCATCCTGTTAAAATGAATGCAATGTGGCTGAAAAGCCCTGCCAAAACCTGCTTTATGCACCTCCCTGTTTACCTCAACCACTTCTAAACACTTCTAGAGGCTTAACTTTCTTATGTCTTGATTAACTGTCACCACGTCCTTTTCCAGCTTTCCGTTCGATCCTATAGCACCTCCAGTACTGTGCATACAACTATCTGCGCTTGCTGTGTTATCTCCCTGATATCGTCAACTCTCTTAGCTAAACTTTCCACCACTCCTGCAGCCTCACCGTTTAGGACATCGTTTAGCCCCGCGGCTACTATCACCATATTGCGCTCTGCGGAATTTTTCAACAACCTATTTTTACTCTCAGCACTGCCCTCATTGTCATCTCTCGGAAGGTTTCAACTAAACTAGCTTATCATCATTTACACGTTCCAAGATATCTCGCTTGCACTTGGTCATGTGAGAATCTCCGGCGATAAGCACCTGGACATTCTCTCCTGTTGGCTCCTTTGTTCGGTTGTCTTGATTTTGGTAAGCGCCACATGGCACATTATGGAAGCAGTGCACGCTTGAAGCGTTTGCCCGGAATTCCTGCTGTAATGTGCTATAACCCTCTGCATGATGATTAGTGGGGAGAGATAAAAGATGTATATAGAAAGGAAACTTTATAATGACGGAGCTATGGGGTCAATTTTAAGAAGTTTAACGTCCAAAGCAATTCAGATAACGGTGGCCGTAGTGAACAAGTCCAGAAACAGCGACCTCTCGGAGTACTTTAACATGTGCTGACATCGCACAGTACATGTGCTCCTTGCTTTTCACCTCCGTCTAAAAGCGGCCGCCGTAGCCGGTATCGAACCAGCGTGCTTGGGTTAAGCAGTCGAGCGCCTTATCCACTGAGCCACCGCAACGAGGCAGCATTTAGGGTTAAGAATATCCTGCACTATAGGGCCACCGGAGCTTATTGGTCTGCCATTTGGTCCGAGGTCAATTGTGCTCACCACAGTAGAGGAGCGGGGTATGCGTAATGGCGAGACTCGATGACTCTGGAGAGAACAGAATGTTTCAGATTCGAAAAGTACTCAGGGCACCTTCAAAGGGTAGGAGATGGTAGAAGAAGGCACGTGGTGTGGAGTGTACTAAAATATACACACCGAAGTATATCCAAGTTGATGTAGTTACGAGAGATTTGTCAGTAATGAGGAGAGTACGAAATATTTCGTTAACGTTTTGATAGTCAAGTGTTTATTTAATGTTGGTAACAGAAAATAATGAGTGTTGACGTCAGTAATGAGGAGATTACTGAATGTTTCTTTAACGTATTGATAGTCAAGTGTTTATTTAATGTTGGCAACAGAAAATAATGTTCCTTGCTAGTGGATAAGGACAAGACATCTCAAGCACCCTATTCCGTAGCTCACGAGTTCGGCGATTGGCTGGTGATCCCAAGGACACGGGGTTGATCTCGGCCGCGGGGGCCGCTTGTCGATGGAGGAGAAAATGAAAGCGCCCTTGTATTATGTGATGTCACCGCATATTGAAGAACACAAGGTGGTAGAAATTTCCAGAGCCTGCTCTCCACTACTCAGTCTCTCATATCATGAGTCGCTTTAGCATTTGAAACCATACCAGACCATGTTAACTACGCCTTTAGTTTGCATCGAATTGACATATATGAACATCGTTGTGTTCTGGGCGAGTCGGTTGCTCATAGTGGATGGAAAGTTAGTGCGCACTACAGATATGGACAAGGAGACACACACAGGCGCCGTATACCCGGACGGATTGACGGGTGAGCGGGAGAGGTCTATCATATCGGTGATCATCGTGTGGGTATCTATAGGTAGCGTTAGGAAGTTGTTCAGAGCGAGAATTTAATGTGAATGTCGCGCTCTCCCGCCCAGTGCCGCGCAAGCCAATCTGCCTGGGATGAAATCGGCTTCAGCTTTTTTGAAACGGTTGTGATGCAGAGGTTATCTTGGGAAAAAAGGAGGCGCAATGATTGGGAAGTTTTTTGGGACTAAGGGCAGCCTGTTGAAGGATTCGGTGTCCATGTTCGGTGCTTGAAAAACGTGCTCTCGCAATGTCCTGGTTCCGGTGCCGTTTTAGGAGCTCTTACGAAGTTAAGGAGTGTTTTATATACTATTAATGCTCAGTGAATGTCTTTATGCCAATACTGAGCGACGTCTTGTATGCTGTGTGAAGCGCAACCTCATATCCTATCGTCGATACTGTGTTGTAACTGTATCTAAGGAAGCCCGGCGTGCTTATTCACAATCCCGCGGACGAGATGCGCAGTATGATAGCAACTTTGATGGTAGTGGTTTCTTTTTCTTACAGCATCCCCAACCCTTTGTTCCGTCTGTATGAATAATATTAATAATAATAATAATTGGTTCATAGGAAGGGAAAGGCGCAGTGTCTGTCACACTTGTTCTGTGGACATCTGAACCGCGCCGTGAGGGAAGGGAGGAAGGTGGGAGTGAAGGTGGAAAGAGGAGCCGTAGTGGAGGGCTACGGAGTAATTTCGACCACCTGGGGATCTTTAACGTGCGCTGACATAGCACAGCACACGGACGCCTCTTCGTTTCGCCTCCATCGAAACGCAGCCGCCGAGGTCGGGTTCGAACCCGGGTATTCCGGACAGTAGTCGGGCGTCTTACCACTGCACCACCCCGGCGGGGCACCCCGTCTGTATGCTCGTTTATGGCAAACATAGTGCACACCCTTGAGAAAGGACAACCTTGAGCAGTGTTGCACGATTACGGGCATCTTGAGAGCTGCATTTTGCCCCATGCGAACAAAGAAGTCCCCAAATTTGCTCAGAAAATTAAATGTACGG
>JAJIZL010033312.1:0-14684 GCA_023969395.1 Amblyomma maculatum | reverse complement strand
ATAAATGGAATGAGATTTTCTGACCATATAATTCAATTTTTTTAGCAAATTTGGGGACTTCTTTGTTCGCATAGGGCAAAATGCAGCTCTCAAGATGCCAGTAAGCGTGCAACACTGCTCAAAGTTGTCCTTTCTCAAGGGTGTGCACTATGTTTGCCTCATGGTTCCGGATCGGTGATATGGCGTGTAGTCATTCCGCGAGAAGAAACTGTATGCTCATTGTAATGTACGAAGAATCGGTCATGTCCCACTGAAATTCTTTACCCCACTTTATCAACAATGGCGGAAAATCTCCCGAGAACTGCGCTCAAACTTCCGTTACCGAGCATCGCAATCGTTTTTAACTCGATATAGTTAAATTTCCCGTTCCCGAAAAAAACAAAATGCGGCGTGTAAGCTGTGAGGAAGCACTACGGTCGTGGCTCTGGAGGTTTAAATATGGCGGCGCATTAACAGGACCTCGTGTTGTGTGACGTCAGGCGATTTGGCCCCATTGTAAGACAGTTTGAACTTCAGCTTCGCCATTGAAATGGGGGGATGAGATCAGAGTCAAGGTCTCCAGGACCCTTAGTTGAAAGGTTGAGATTGCTGCGTGTTATAATAATAGAGTTGTACGTTGCGCTAGTTGGTCACACATCTCTTGGAAGAAAGCAGCAGAACAGGTAACAACACAAAACATAAGAAACACACATAAACACAAGGACAACGCTGCACTGACAACTTTATTGACAAGAACCCGCACATCTTCTCCCTTCACTTCACGCCTGCAGCCAACTTCTTCCTTGTCTATAACATCCTGCCGGTTTGCGCAGAAATCCTAATTCCTTCTTCAACAAAACCACTGAAGGCATACTGACACATTGGTCTCCCGAGTCACAGATTATATATGCTTCATAAATTTCCCTTGCTAGCTTATCCTTCATCTTTTTCATAACCTTAACATTATGAAGGTCAGCCGGCTGGAGGAAGGCTATTCCACATGATTTTGCACTGAGCATATGTGGAATGTGTGGTTCCTTCCTCTGGTGAAGAATTGCACCAAGAAGCAGCAGTCCGTTCCAGTGCGAAAAAATCCTGTAGTTACTGTAGGTAATGTACAGTTATCTGCTAATGCAACGGAAGTGTTGGAAGATGGGCCTAAGTTTGCTCTTCCCCCTAAGGTTAATACCGCAGGGAAGCTTGCTATTGTAAGATATGTCGCAGAAAAAGCTGATGAAGAAAAGGCCAGCCGAATTGTGGCTGAAGGGATTGACTGTTTGAACCGTATAAAAGGACGTGAAAGATGCAAGTCTCGATTTGAACCGGTAATTAAAGAACTGAAGAGCAAGAAATTTAAACTCTGTCTTTCGGATAAAGAAGGTGGTTTTGTTGTATTGGATTCTATCAATTACGGAGTAAAGGCTCTGGCAGCCATGAATAAGAACTTTCGAAAAGTGCAACCTAAGGACTTAAAAGTTGTTAAGAGAAAGGTTCTACGGATTCTCGAGGAAACTGACATGAGGTAGCTTTGTCACAAGGTTAAGGACACTAGACATGACACCTTGTCGGTATTCTTCAGTGCAAAACAACACAAACCTGACATACTTGCCGAGCAATATTGTCAGAGGCACACACGTGGCAGACGCTAGTCTCGGAATACTTGGTCAAGCATCTCGGCCAAGTACACGTGGAGGATCCCTTTAGAATAAAAAACTTTGAGGAGATAATATCTGAGATCAAGGGGTATGATAAGAAGAGACTTTCTGGATTTTCACTAGATATTGAAGATATGTACTATTCTACCCCACAAGAAGGCTTGTTGAAAGAACTGCGAGAAACGATTGAGAAGCAGGCTATAGTTTTCCAGAATTCAGCCGGGTTGTTTGTGGATACATTCTTGGAGTTGATTGCAGCCTATCTCAAATCAACTGTTGCATCCCATCATGGAATATTGTATGTACAAGGGAGTGCTGTATGCATAGGTTCGAGAGTTGCACCTGCTCTGAGCGATGTGTACCTAGCCGCATGTGAGAGGATTTTGACGGCTATGAAAGATAAAGACACTGTAAACATTGTTCGTTACGTTAACGACTTTCTGGTATTGTGTGATTTATAGAAAGGAAAGGCGACTGATCAACTAAAATACATTCCCTGGGTGTGTTCGAAGAAAGTTGCCCTGATTTTAGATTCACCTGGGAACTTCCAAAGGAAGGTGTATTGCGCTTCCTGGATTTGAGTCTCGAATTCTTACCAGAACACTTATGTTGGACTTACCAGCCAAGCGCGAACAAGAAGTTTCTCCCGTTTACATCCCAGCATTCAAAGACAGTAAAAAGGGGTGTGTGAAGGCTGCATTGACGTCGGCTCTCAACAAATCATGCCACCACCGTGTCAAAACAAGTTTTCTAAGCCAGATTGAGAGGCTTCTGGAGGCAGGGTATCCTGAGTATTTGCTGTGTAGCATAATAGAAAGCATTGTCCTGCCGATCAAGCGGATAATTCTAAAAGAATACCCTAATCAAAGAAATAAGTGGTCAGTGGTACCATATATGCATGGTTTAAAGTAATTCACCCATAATTTAATGAAGAGTGGTCAAAGACACGGCATCCGGGTTATTCTGACGGCACCAAACAGGGCTAAAGGAATGTGTGTGCGGGTTAACAACCAAGGCTTGAACTCTGGATGCAAAACTTCGCACCGGACTAGGTACTCTAAGTGTATTCAGGGGGCTGTTTATCAGATTTCCTTGCATTGTGGAAAGGAATATATTGGACAAACAGGAAGATGTTTCAATGACAGGATTAGAGAGCACGCCATTGCAATATCGGACAAGCCTGGCACTAATCTCACGGTGTACTGCAAAGACTGCGTTGGTTGTAGAGACCAAAAATGTCCAGCTGACCGTTATAATGTTGAGGGTATGAAAAAAATGAAGGATAAGTTAGCAAAAGAAATTTATGACTCATATGCAATCTGTGAGTCGGGAGACCAATGTGTCAGTATGCCTTCAGTGGTTTTGTTGAGCAAGGAATTAAAATTTCGGCGCAAACAGGCAGGATGGTAAAGACAAGGAAGACGTTGGCTGCAGGCGTGAAGTGAAGGGAGAAGATGGCGTACTGAGGTATTGAGGGTCGTGCTGCGAGTGCTGACGTGGAGAAAATATCCTATCCTGTGGTTCACTCAATGCGTTCGGTGCCTGGTGCTTCTTCGTGGTGAGGCCTCTCCACGTTCGGGGGGGGGGGGGGGGGGGGTTTGGTCAGGTTTCAGGCTAGCTTTCTAGGATTTGGTAATGTAAAGGTTTCATTACCTTGCACACAGGCATGTCGTTCACCTCCCCGGAGGGGGCTCGGCAGATTGGTTCGCCAGCCTGCCGATTGAAAGCTTGCTTCTGGATTCATTTGCTACAAATGGTGTCGATCTGATTCCTTTCGCACTCATACCGATAGGCGATGGAATAATGAAAATGAAAAATCCAAAAATTATTCATCAGCTACTCAAGAGTCTACATGGATCACTATCTTGATATCTCTGAGGTGCGACCTTTCGGGAGACGAGGTATAGTTTGCAAATCTGCAAACAATAATTGTGTGTCAGATCTGCTACGCTGCAGTTCTTTTACCTTCATTCCTGTCAAAGCCTTTATTCCTGAACAGCTGGCTTGTACTAAGGGTACTGTGCGTGGAGTGAATCGTGCATCTACTGCTCAAGAAATTTCGGAGGAATTTCAGGACGCAGGCGCTGGTGTTCTTTCAGTGTATCGCTGGTCTCGCATGGTGGCCGGGGTGTGTGTTGCTACAGAGTCAGTTATAACAACTTTTGCCGGTCTCATGTTTCCATCTCAGTTAAAAATTTGGCCAATTGTCTATCGCATTGACCCGCTACGTCATCGCCCCCTTTAATGTACCAGCTGTTGGAAATTTGGACACAGTGGAAGAGCGTGTAAGTCTGCGACTAGATGCAGGGTGTGTGGGAAAGGGGAAGGACACTCTTCTGATAGCTGTAACGCTGGAAAACCTAGCTGTTGCCTATGTAGTAACGAGCACTCGGCTGATGACGCCAGTTGTGAGAAAAGTTCTCAGGAGCAGGCGTTACTAGAAGTAATTCAAGAGAATCGTTGCTCTCGAGCACATCCTTATGCCCTTCTTGATCGGAAAAGGCACACTTATGCCAACTATGTGCGCCCTTCTACTCCAGACTTTGAGGCCACGTTGTCTACCGCAATTGTGACAACGGTTGAAAACGCCCTTTCTGTCGTGGTTAACCGTATGCTTACCAGCTTTACTGAAGCCTTGTCTGGTATTGCTGGTAGCCAGTCATCTTGCCCACCTCAACCTGTGCTGACTCCAGCATCTATTTCATCTCAAACTTGTGCTGAAAGTGTAAATGCAGCTTCTCCTCTAGTACTGGCTCAAGTGCAGCCTATCGACAGTGTCCCTGTAAGCATTTCTCGCAAAGGTGTTTGCTCTAATGATGTTGAAATGGCATGCCCTACTCAGAAGCGCCGTGCTTCTACCTCACCCTCCAAGTCCTCCATTTCCCTGAATAAAACTAAAAAAGGGCCTTCCAAAGTTTTACCGCGTTCCGATGTGTTAAAAGGCGCTGTTGCGACCGCAATGTTAGGAAAGTAATCATAGCAGGTGTACAAGTTCTTCAGTGGAACTGTCGCTCTATTCTATCTTCACTTCCAGATTTATATCTTCTCCTTTCAACACATAAGCCAGACATAGTGCTCTTGCAAAAAACTTGGCTCTCCCCCGCAATTTACCTTAAAGAAATTTCTTGTTTTCCGCGCTGATCGTGTAAACGGTAGTGGCGGTGGCTTATTGACTTTTATATCGTCAAAATTATGTCACCGGGCAAACGGAAGCAAAGCAATAATGAATCCTGAGTGTGAGATTTTGGCTGTAGATATCACATTGCCGCAGTGTGGCCCTGTCACAGTCGCTAACGTCTACTGCCCTATAGGTGTACGCAGCACAGACAATTTTGACAGATTACTTACAAATTCTAATAGGGTAGTTATTGCAGGCGGTTTTAACTCACACCATACTCATTGGGGTAACTACTCTGGCTCATGTGGACAGCTGTTATGTCCGTGGATGTCGGCAAATGCTGTACGCTGCTGCAAGTTTCGGGCTATAACCTTCATGCGCAGAAATTCGCGATCTGTCATCGACTTATCCTTGGCAGCAGGTGGGATAGGTATAGGAGGATGGTTAACAGTAGACAATGGTACATCTAGTGACCACTTTCCAAAAACATTTACCATCGTGATGAGCCCAACACGAGATAGCACTTTTTACCGTAAACTAGTAAACGCCAAATATGCAGCTTCGCTACGCTCCTCCCTCAAATCAAACCTTCGTTCATGTAGTACCGACAAAGCACAACAGGTATTTTCCTCAATTGGGAATGCTACTGCAGATTTCCAGTTCACTGGGCGGTCTGCAGTAAACAATAAGTCGCCATCCCCATGGTAGAATGATGCGTGTGAGAAAGCCTTCCGCCGTAGGAAAGCAGCATGGAAAAAACTTTCTTATAACCAGAGCCCAGTAAGCTGGATAAATTACAAATTTTGTTCGGCGTCATTTTTATTAAGAGTCCAGGCAAAGGACGAGTACAACGAAAATTTAAATACTTATTTGTCAAACCCTAAGCACATGTAGAAGGCTTTGTATTGTTTCATGGAACGAAATAGAAACTCACACCTTTCTAAGTCAATAAGTTCAGTAGCGTTGTCTCCACAGGAGGCAAAGGATGAGTTGGAACAAATTGCACAAGGGCTAGCATTACGTTTCCTGGAACTGTGCAGAGTTCCCTTGCACGCTCCCAATTCTTTCTCAGGCTATGTTGAGGTTGAAAGGTCAGAACTGCTATCTGTGATTTCTTCCATGCAAAACTCGGCTCCAGGTTGGGACGGGGTTACGGTAGGTATGCTCACAATTTAGCAAATGAATTCACTCAGGATCTCCTGGATCTGGTTAACGAGTCATTAGAATCTGCATGGCTACCGCACATCTGGAAAGTGGCGAAAATTATATTGCTCTTGAAAGACCCTGGAAAGGAATTCATGTTGAAAACATTCAGCCAATAGCTTTGACTTCGAATCTAGTAAAAATAATAGAAAGAATTGTGCATGCCCGCCTCTCAAAGCATATTTCAAAGGTTAATGCTTTGAGTTCTTCCCAGATTGGTTTCAGCAAAGGATGCTCACTGTGTCTGCACATGTAGATTTAGAAAGCATCATTCGCCTTGCAATGTGCAACAAGGAGGTATCAGCGTTAGTGACGCTCGATATTACTGAGGCCTATGACAGCATTGAACATTCCATTCTACTAAACAAGTTGTCATTATTACGTCCTGCGTTCCACATTTATGCGTGGATCAGGGAATTTTCGAAAGGAGGATAATTCTTTTGCAC
Organism: Amblyomma maculatum; assembly: GCA_023969395.1. Classification (NCBI taxonomy): domain Eukaryota; kingdom Metazoa; phylum Arthropoda; class Arachnida; order Ixodida; family Ixodidae; genus Amblyomma; species Amblyomma maculatum. The sequence continues at coordinate 8,283 of JAJIZL010033312.1, read as the reverse complement.
TGATGGCTCATTAATCTCAGATACCTATGCACAGACAAGAGGGGTGTCCCAGGGCTCTGTGCTCTCTCCACTCCTTTTTAATATAATAATGTGCGATATTCCGGTTCATCCTGAAGTCACTGTATATGTATATACAGATGACATAGCATTCTTCGCCTCTGCAAAAGATATTCATGACCTCTATCGTTCACTACAGGCTTACCTAAATGCACTTAAGGTCTGGTTGAACAAAATTAAATTGGTTTTAAATGTGTGCAAAAGTAATGTACTAGTTTTTAAAACCAATGTACTAGTTTTTAAAACCAGAACCCCCTTATATGTTTCGTTAAACTACCGCTTAGATGTCATACCTGAAGTGGAATCTGTGCGGTATTTAGACATTACGTATGACGCTAGTATAGATTGGAGGCCTCACATCAAGTCTAATGTTCGGAAAGGTGAGCGTGCCCTTGGTAGGCTCATACAGATAAGTAATAAGAAATTTGGTATGCGTCGAGATACTCTTCTATTTTTGGACAAAGCCTATGTGAAACCGATTCTGTAATTTGGCTGTATTCATTTTTCTGGGTGTCCAAAATATAAGCTGCATCCTTTGTTGCTTTTAGGGAAACATGCGCTGCGCCTCTGTCTAGGGCTTCCACAGTCATTCTCTACCACTGTTCTGTACTTGGAGGCCCGCATTCCTAACCTTAACTCCCGTTTCCGCCTTCGAACTGTTAGATCATTCTTGCGATCATTTGAGGCTACTCCCGGTGTGGCTACACCTATTTTTGTGTAAAATTCCGCCCTCTTTCTCACTAACCAGTGGCCAAGGGTCTGCATGCCCCAGGTTGTTTTCCCGCAGAGCATTTTAGCAAACATTGGTGTGGACCTCGGTTCTATATGTCCTATTAGTTGCTCAACGTCCTTTGGGGATATAAATTATGATTCTATATTTCCATCTAATGTGAAGCACTTACCTTCAAGTCTAATATCCAGTCTCCTATGTGATCACCTTGAAAAGTTTCCTGATCACACTGTAATTGCTACTGATGCCTCTGTGACTGCGCAGAAAGCAGCGATTGGAATTTTTTCAGAGTCTCTTTCCTGGAGTTTTTCGGTGCGTGTCCCGGATTACACACCGATATTTTTAGCAGGGTTTATGGCAATTGGGCTAGCACTACTAAACGTTCCCTGCAGTCAATCGAAAATAAATATTCTATCAGACTCTCTGTTTTCTTTTTGTCACTGGAGTCAGCACGGGATGCTCTGTTGAGCCGCTCATTAAAGTATTTCATATCGGGGTGGAAGAAAGAAATGCGCTTCATCTGGGTCCCCGGTCACAGCGGTATTTTCCAGAACGAAGCGGCAGATTTCCTGGCTAAATTAGCTCTTGGTGCATCTGTTTCATGTACCATCCTTAATATCACCATTTTTGGAATGTCCCGTTTCCAGCGTTATCACTACGTAGCCGCTTCATACAATCATTCCTTGTTATCTACAGCCGAATACCAGCATCTCATATACTCATGGAAAGTTCGTGTAAATCACGACAGTGTGAGGTAACGATGAATCTCATGAGATGCAGGATTCCTCGCCTAAACCTTTATTTATGTAGATGCGGGATCAGCCCCACAAATCTTTGCGAGGCTTGCGGTGAGATTGAAAATATTGATCACTTCCTTCTCGCTTGCTGAAGGTTTTCACATCAGAGGAGGATGCATTTAGAAACTCCAATTGCGCGCTTGGGATTTATGTTGTCGGTCCCGCTTCTACTCTCCTTCGGTGCGAGTGCGAAAGGATTTGCGTTGCCTCAAATTTTTCAGTACTTGCATAACTACATCACAGCTACGGACAGATTCCCTTGCTACTTGTATTCCAAATTTAGAAACTTCCAAATTTTGCTTCGTATTTTTTGTTTCTTTTTGTTTTTGGTTAGTTGTCAATTATTTTATTACACTAATTCAGTTTGCGTAGGACATTTGGCAGTCCACACTGAACCCTGGTGAATTCCCCTTCGTGGGTATGTGCCATATATCAAGGCAGAAGAAGAAAAAAACGAATGTGCGGGTTCTTGTCAATATAGTTGTCAGTGCAGCGTTGTCCTTGTGTTTGTGTGTGCTTCTTACGTTTTGTGTTGTTACCTGCTCTGCTGCCTTCTTCCAAGAGACTTGGGAGTATCCTTGCAAACTGTTCCGGCAATCACTGCACCGTAGTGACACTTAAATGTTAAATTAATAGTATACACAAAATCGCCCACACTGGTAACTCATGCTAGCTCCATCTGGAGGCCAGATCAGAATCTTGGATGACCTTTAGGAGAAATTGTGAGGACTTCTTTCTACGCGTCTGGTTTCCGCGTGGGTGTACATTGTCCTTAGCAGAACTGAGAGGAGATCGTGTCTTCTTGAGAAAAGCAAGCAACACGTACCCTTCCGCGTTGTTCTTTGGACAGCACACAACATAATAATCAACATGTCGAACATATCGCAGATGATGCCAGGCCCGTGTTGCCATGAAGTGAAGTGACCTGATATTTTTTTGGCCTCTTGGTCTCACATGGCTGGTTAGGTAAATTCAACAAGGTACTGAAATGGCTGAGTACCGGTTCTCTGAAGACCCTTTGCGACCAAGGCGGTCCACAACATTGTTGCCTATAAGACCTGTGTATGAAGTCATCCATGGTAAAAGTGTAGAGGTGACTGCAGTGCTGATATATGAGACATGGCATCAGTAGGGAATCCGCCCTCTTTTAAAGGGTGGATTTTGAATCTATTCGGATCTGAACAGATCTAGCCGTTGGAGCATGCAGACCAGCTCGAATAATTCGCGAAAATCTGAACGGTGCTCTATTTTAAAACGTTGAAGAATTGAGAGCACGTTACTGTCAAAGGAGAATGATGGCTTAGAGCCCACGTGAGGAGTACTGACCGTACAGTCCTATGCGGAACCTTTGCATGGAGTTAGACCAGCTGCACTGAAGCCACGCATGAAAGTTCGTACGATGTGACTAAAGCGGGGCTTCGTATTTACGTGTGGTGAATGATGCTAATGAATATGTGTAGGGCAAATAAGCATAAATTAAAAGAAGTAAAAATAGGGGACTCCTAAGCTCCGGCGTTAAGGGTATGACGCGATAGCGTTTGACACACACGCACGTCTTTTTTTTTTTTTTACTTTTTATTTTTTGATATCTTACTTTCATTTTATTTTTGTTTATTTTTTTTGCGCGTCCATACTTAGCATCCACAAACTTTCGCTTCCCATTCTGAGCAGTTCAACGCCTTTGAACCCATCATTCATTGTTTTCGATTATTCGAATTAATTGATCACGCACAAACTCTAAATTTCCTTAATTAGCCTAATATCATTCTAAACATTCTGATACCTTTTTCTCTACCTTTTCCGGCTTTCCCTTAGTTCAATTTATGCATTGTCAATAATAGCAATTATGTTATTAGCTCGTCATCGCCTCAGTTATCAGTTCAGTGGTTCAGTCGTGTCCGACTCTTCGTGACCCTATGGACCAAATCACGCCCCGCTTTCCGGTCTGTCACTATCTTCCTGACATCACATGACGTCATCTGCAGTGTATCGAGGATGCCATCTAACCATCGCCTATCGCGCACCAATCATTCATGAATCACCAGATCCAGAAATTACTACGGTACAATTTTTTACACAACCCCCGATCGTTTCCGACACACGGTGAAGACTGTTTTTAGACCGAATGAGCTGGAGAAGCTCTCGCCTAATACACGATAGGCATGAGAGCACGAAAACAAGAGCCATTGACATTGTCACGCCATAGCCTTAAAGGCGGGATTTAGCTAGACCACCCCCCTTCTACTTTGTTTCCAGCGGTTCTTCGTCGTGTGCCCCATTTAAGTGATTTACCGATAGGTTTCGATCTCATATATCGTGACGTTATAATAGTAGTTTGCAGGTATATTGATAACTGATTTAGACGAAAATTTTTAAGTGCGTACAAAAGTAAGATCGACGTTGCCCGCCTCCAAATTTTCTCTGAAGCGGAAATATACGATACACTCAATCCAAAATCAGGAATTAGATGAGCCATATTTAAAAGCAGCAAATCTAATCTATAGTGGTTGCACAGCAACAATATAGGCCTCCGTTAAGAAAGGTGCTCGCCAATCCGACACGATTTTCCTAGTACTATACATAGCTTGCTTAGCGAAAGTATAGTATTCAGAGATTAGAGTAGCTAGAGACAAGTGTTGATGGAGATATCTCCCTATTCTTTGAATCGCTGATCGCATTACCCTGCTAAATAGCTGAGATGATGAACTGCGAGGAATGCTTAAAGATTTAGCCAAAAAAAAAAAGTAAGATAGGATCAAAAATTGGTATATAAATAAACAAATTCAGCATAGTTTCAGACAACTTTGCAGACGCTTTATTGGAAAGAAAATAATTTCAAAATTTCCTGGGCATGATTTACTATACGAAACAGGGCTGGAATGCCCACGTTGTGAACTTAAAAAGGTATTGCAAACTACCAAGGCGTCACTAAGTAATATAGAAATATTTTACCCGTGTGGCTTAAAATAATGCTATACTATTCACTAATAGAATGCCGACTAAAATATTGTTTCCGTGCCTGCTGTACCTCGAACCTCCATCCTTTGCATTCCAGCCGATTGCTTTAACCATCTACGCCACGCCCGGGACCTTTTTTATTGCATGGAATTACTTGAAGCGTGATCTAACCAGGTCGCTGTGATCGTGAAACACACATTCATAATTATCGTTGTCTACAGTGAGGAATTTAGCGATGAAAACGACTCTTCAATTAGTGATAATGACATTTATGACATTAGTAATCATAATGTCGGTGCATTTAGTTGACAATGAGAGCAAATGTGGTGCAGCGTATGGACTAGCAATGCTTTAGCTTTCGCATTTCCGCAGTGTAGATTCCCCAGTGCTCTCGTAATGTTTTTTTACCTCAAACTGCTGTATTTGTTTGCAAATAAATAAAACTAAATCTGAATTTTTAAAACAAAATTTCACTAAACACGATCCACACTCCCTTAGATATAAACCATACGCCACTCCTCGCCTCAGAAGTAAGTACGGTATGCAGATGATCTCGCATGCTGTTTCGGATTGAATTCACGAACTGCCATTCTTATACACCTTATCTCAAGGTTTCAAAACATTTCGCTCATTTTAAAAGCGGTGTTATGGTGTTATACTTTACGTTCGTCCAGCTATTTGTAAATAACGCTGTTTTGTTAGTTCGCCTTGCTAGATACGTTATGTTTCATGCTGCGATTGATGCACTGGTATGATATCGAATCTTGTACTGATGTATATTTTTTTAGGCATTACCCTCTAGTGCCGCTACTCTAAACGTATACTTGTACATACGGTTTTGGCATAGAGCCGGGAGCTTCGCTCCGAGATTATTCATAATTCGTAAAAAATAAAGTTCCGATGTCAATATGTAGGAGGCTACGGTAAATTTGAACAGCCTGGGAAAGCAATATCACTTTACAGTAGGCAGTGAAGCGGTAGGCGAGTATGTCTACTTAGCACTGGTAGAAACAGCAAATCCGGACCATGATATGCATATAACTAGGAGAATGAAATTGGGATGAAGCGAATTTGAGAAGTACTCGCAGGAAAGCATGTATACGTTGGATCTGACCAGTATTCACCTATCGGGCTGATACGTGGAGGGTAACGAAAAGCATCTATATACGTTTGGACAACGCAGATAGATATGGAACAGAAAACGGTAGGTGTAACATTAAGGGATACGAAGCGTGTAGCATGAGTCAGGGAACCAGAGTTAGATGTTTTAGTTAAAATCAAGAAGACATGGGCAGCAGGTGTAATGCGCCCAGAGGATAACGGATGATCCCTAAGGAACAAACTGTATTACAAAATAAAGCAAGCGTAACGGGTGGAGGTTTGTAAGTTTGCAGGAGTGAAGTGGATGCAGCTGGCACACTGCCGGGCCTTCGTTAAATGGAGAGATAATATCGCCTGAAAAAAGTTAGGGATCAATGGCCGTGAACGATGTCTGCTGTATCGTGGGATTCACATTGTCGTAGGTTAGTTCACTTCTTTCAGATGAAAAAACTGTCTGTGAAGAATCTCAGGACATGTTCTTCTTGTTAACCATTCACTGAACCTTACTGTGTATCTATTGCATTATAGCCCCAGGGTTGAAAAACTACGGCGTGGAGTGCGTTTCTCAAACATGAAAAGAGCATATCAGGTGATGAAGCGAGATCAGGCTGAATGGAAGTTCATTACGTTCCAATACAGCAAAGCGATTCCAATCTCGTGAACAACGGACATCAATAAATAGGAGTTTCGTTTACTCTATATTCTGGTACTACCTTAAGATGACTGAAAACAGGCGATACACGCGAAAGCTCGTGTATGAAACTGGAGGCCACTGAGGTTATGCTGGCAGCCTGACAGCAGTCACAAAGGATGCAAAGTAGTGAATATTTGCGAACATATGTCGCTTTATGAAAAAGTGGTGGAGTTACAGCCGGCACCGAAGATGCGTACTCTAATTGCGACGTTACTAGCGTCAAGCTTGAACTCAGCATGTGAGGTCACTTTAAGAGTGCAGAGTTTGTGATAGAATTGTTAACCCTGTGTTAATGAAGTGATTAAGATATATATCACACGTTAAGTTATCTATATGGCTGCGCTTACGGAAAGATGCAGCAAAATATTGCGTGCTGATGCACTCTTCAGGTATGAGTTGCAAGACATGATGACTCGTGTGAGAACGTGAGAACGAGAACTGCCGTTGCGCAATGGGAATATCTTATCGTAACGAAGCGAGGCGGAATAAGTAGTTTCGCCCGTTCGTGTTCAGCGTTCCTTCTTATTTTCCTGTGCCATCGCTGTATTGGACTCGGCGATGAGATGTTTGGTGTGCTATTTGCCAGAAGGATAGCGCGAAGCTTCGTGCGAATGTTTTTGTTCTTTTCTGATAACATCACAAGAACGTGTTGTGATATAAATGCGCAGAACAGTTGAACGGAGGGATGAACGGAATCTTTGCTCGAACGACTGCGTGAAAAATGCAGCGCGTGGCTACTCGGAAGGAAAGTAGTATAGGAGAACGAAATGTTGAAAGGTAAGGGTGCGTGACGGGTAAAGCCGGTTCGGAACTAAATTTTGATGAAAAAGTGAGGTTTTCGGATGTTCCAGCACTATAACAGGTGTTTTCGTGGAATTTAGTGGCTGTGGGATTAGCGTGTAGTTCCCACTGCACGGAGTAACGGAATCAGTGTAGCACTCCTGCCGAGGCGCTTAATTGCATAGTGTGGTTTTTCGTAGGTAGGGAGGTGGAAGTCGGTTTGCGTTCGGTGTATTTATTCGGGGTTAATGCCCTCATTGTGAAAGGTTTTCAGCTTCCTTATACGTTATCCTCCGCTTCATTTTCGTGTTACTGCAAGCTTACACTACCGCCTAATGAAAACGAGCGTCATGCAATGCACGGTCCGCTCCCGTGTAGATGATATAGAGAATGGAGTTGAACGAACGTGAGGGTAAGGGCTCCACACTTTTGGCGGCGGCACGTAAAAGCGAAAATAAAGAAAGAATTGTAATTTAGCACTCGGAATTGCGATGACACAACACAGCGTTGAAAACGACGTAAAAGTTACGAACACAAAAGTACACGCAGCGTCATCACACACATTTATTCAGAAAAGAAGTTATGACCAGACTTTTAATGCTGGAAAGGGTGAAACATTTCTTCGTCTAATATATTTATGTTACTGACGGTTCATTATCAATTCTTTAATTTCCTAATATATGCACACTCTTCAGCATACAGTCGAAAGTGACCACATTATAGTAATATAAAGGTCGAAGGGTCCTGGGTTGCTCGACTCCTGTTTCAGAAGAGCCACCCGAGAGTGTAGCTCGGGTGGCTACACTCACGTACATCGCATGCACTCCCCTAACCGACGGAACTACAGTGACACGTACATTGCATGCAATCCACTAACCCATGCAACAGAAGTGACACGATTGAAACCAAAGAAACACGTGCATCGCATGCACTCCACTAACCGACGCAACGAAAGTGACACGTCAAAGGGACACGTACATCGCATGCACTCCACTAACCGACGCAACCAAGGTGACACGATTGAAACGAAAGAAACACGTACATCGCATGCACTCCACTAACCAACGCAACGAAAGTGACACGACTGAAACGAAAGAAACACGTCAGAGACACGTACATCGCATGCACTGCACAAACCGACGCAACCAAAGTGACACGATTGAAAC
>JAJIZL010033311.1:114262-128600 GCA_023969395.1 Amblyomma maculatum | reverse complement strand
AAACGTCCTATTAAATATGAAAAATGGACATCTTTTAAGATCTGATGACTACCTGCATCTAAATTATTCTTGGAATAGAAAATTATGTCATTCACGGCAACTTGAGATTTCACTAACAAGGCTGCGATGCCGCATCCCACCTTTAAATTTCTATCTTCACAGGTCTGGTTTGGCACTGTCTCCCGTCTGCGCATTTTGCGGTGAACAAGAAACATTAGATCACTTTTTATTATTTTGCCGCCGCTTTACTACGCTGAGAAGACAGTTGATGGAAAGGCCATTGCAACAGCTTGGCCTTAGTTTAAGCAGCCCGACATTGTTATCATTTGGCGCCACCATCCTTGGGCACAGTCACAGGTCTGTGTTTACCGCCATGCAAAATTTTTTACTGGACTCAAATCGTTTGCCTTGCTAAATATTTAAACATCACTTGTTCTACAATTGTAGTGTCAATCTCCCGTGAGTGTTACCACTTTTCATTTTATATTTCACTTATTCCCCGTTTTGTTTCCTTTGCTCTACCCCTCAAATCATTTTTTTTTGTGCAAGTATATTAAAAAAAACACACACACACACACAAAAAAATTTCTTTGCTACCCAATTCTTGGCCGATCTCCCTCTGTGGGTATGTGCCATAAGTTATTTGGACAACAACAACAGTTCAGCAGCATTGAACTCTTCTCATTTATATGCGGGCTGGTAGCTTACGCCCTCGCGTCATACTCTTAAAGGATGAGCTTAAGTGTCCCCAGTAATGTAGCACCTTACAGAGATAGGGCGTGATAGGGGAATAATGTAGCTGGCAAAAGTAGCTTCCGCCGTTGCTATCGCAATTAAACTAGGGTTAACCAGAGTTAAGCCACAACTAATTTCTTTATTATGACGCGACTATACATAGCAGCGCGGTAAAACCGGTCGGGAAATGTGGCGAGGGTTCTGCCCTGCCAACACCCTACGCATGTCCATATTTGTGGCACATGGGATAGTGACCGGGGATCTGCAAATGCGCAAGCTCTGCACGAAGCTTGTGGTTTGGTTTGTGGGGTTCAACGTCCCAAAGCGACTCAGGCTATGAGAGACGCCGTAGTGGAGGACTCCGAAAATTTCGACCACCTGGTGTTCTTTAACGTGCACTGACATCGCACAGCACACGGGTGCCTTGCTTTTCGCCGCCATCGAAAAGTGGCCGCCGAGGCCGGGATGGGATTCCGCGTCCTTGGAAACAGTAGTCGAGCGCCGTAACCACTGCGCCACCCCGGCGATGGCGAAGCTTGTGCCGAAAGTGTTGGAAGAAGATCAGAAAGAACTTCTAGCTTTGCGCTGTCAAGAATTGTCGGATTTGATTCAAAATGAGCCGGACTTTCTTAGTTCTGTCGTAACCGGAGGCGAATCCTGGATGTTCGAGTACGACCCAGAATCGAAAAGGTAGAGCAGCGAGTAGCGCACAAGATCATCTCTATGTCCAAAGAAAGCGCGAAGGGTCAAGTACCTCACATAAAAATGAGGCTCATTTTATTGTCGATTTTGAGTTTGTACCGCAAGGAGAAACTGTCAACTCAGCCTTTTACCTGGAGGTAGCCAAAAAGATTGAAACGGCGGGTCCGGCGCGTGAGCGCTGACATCAATGACACGCTCAAGCTCCAACATTGCAATGCCCCCAGCTACAAGTCCTTAATTGTTACCAAGTTTCTGCCGCGGAGAAACACCCTGGCGATCCCCCATCCTCTTTACAGTCCCGACTTGGCTCTGTGCGACTTTCCTCTAAGGCGAAAGCCTGTAATGGCTCATGCTGTCGGGGACAAAATGTGTCCCGCTTTTGCGGCGGCTCTGATTGGCCGAAGTGGGACGACGTCATAGAGGTCTCGATCAATCACAGAGCACCACCACAGTATGCGCGAATGCGTGCCTAATATGGCCATATGCCAATCAATGATAAATTACTAATTATTAACTAATTAAGTAATAGATATAATACTGAATAATTAAGCCATCCGTCAAGTAAGTACTGCCTAAATAATTAAATAAATACTTCATCACTAATTAAATAATTAATTACTAACTAGTGCCATTTGCGTAGCAGAATGCGGCACTCAGGCTTTTACCTTTTACTACTTTAGTCGCTAAAGTCCCTCGTAAAGTTTTTTGTTTCTCCGACTGATGAGAGCGCTGAAAGGAAAGCATTGGGAGACCGTTGATAATTTTCAAAAACATGTTACAAGGTTGGCGTTGACCGACAATAAGTGTTCAATATTGGCACTAAAAGTGATGCGGTTCAACCACCGAACGGCGGCATAAGAGCCACAGAGAAAGATATTATAAGAGCCGCGCTCCACAGCCGGTGTGCCCTTCGCGGCATTTGAACGGGTGGCATGTAGTACGTACGTGTCGTGTAGTTATGCTAGATGTAGAAAACCCCGGCTACTTCTAGTTTGAACTACTTCAGTGCACCTAGCGACTGAAGGAAACTGATGCGTATCAAGGAATGACTGCCTGTGCTCGATTATGCGGAGCGATAAGATGCGGCGGGGGGCCGAGTTGTCTAAACCGCCGTCATCGTAATAAAACCACCGGTGTTGGTTCGAATCAATCGCGTTCAAAGACGGAAGTTTGCTTTACAACGCTTCGATACGCTTTCCTTCAGTCGTTATGAAGGAAATGGGCGCTAGAATCATAAATGGGGAAAAATGGGCTCCTTTGGTTGTTTCATGCCCCTGGCTATGCTATGTAGGGTAGAGTTTGTTTGGTCTGTTGCTTAGAATCGCGGCGTTCTGTAAACAAATACGCATCCAGAACGAGTAGTGTAGATTGTTGGGACAGTAGGTGAATTGACATGGCGAAGAAAACTTTACTCGAAACCAGACAGGACACAAGGAAGAAAAAGATACACGCGCACGCGGACACACGCACGCACGAGCGCAAATTTACAACTATAATCTCAGGAAACAAAACGCCACCTTAAAAAGATGCGTAGAGACACCAGAGCGAAGCATATTATTCAGACACTTTATGTATGGAAAGAGGATATAGAGTGGTCCATGTGGACAGACACCTAGCTGTAAGAAAGCGAGGAATGGGAGGCGGAAGGGTTGTGGAGAAAGTAAAAACTGTCGGGAACCCATGTACAATATATGCGTACAGAAATAAAAACATTTAATAGCACCGACAGAAGTGCAGTATCGCTTCTGGCGTTATTTATCTGCAATAATTAATGAATATCTCAGATATATACAAACAATAGTAATGAGGCCCGAAGACTCAATTAGTTCTTCTATAATCTAAAAAGAACCAATATTGCTCGTACCCATCATATAGGGATCGACTGAGGATTTCCGGCGACGATATGTCACTGTAAATCAAGGCCGCATAAAATAAAAAAAAAATCAAATGAATATTATAGTTTTCGAGATGAATGTTTGAATGAAGGCATGCGTCTTCCTTCTAGCAGAATAAGAAGAAACCAATGTGTACTCCGTTACGTTTTATCGTTCGCTTTTACTTATTTTATGGTTATGGTGAGGACGATGCCGGTAATGATGAAGAGTGGATAGATTCTTTTTTTTTTTTTTAACAGATGACGCCTGCGGGGTTGTCACGTTGTGTTGAATTGAATACGCAACGGTGACAACTAGAACTAGAAATATAGTTGTTTGATAATACAGCTTCCCGAAACTATTCGACACGAAGAAAAGGGCAGACATCAGAAGAATGAGGGATAGACAACAATGATGAAAACAGGAAGATAAGAAGAGCATCACACCTAGGGCACTTCCGAAAAAAAAAAAGATATTCGAGAGAGAGAGAGAAAACTTTTAATGAGCATATAATCAGTAAAAATTCGCAGGAGCTGGGTGGTCGGTGCCCCTAGTCCAGGGCTCCGCTGGCAGCAGCTGACTTGCGGACTAGCTGGATAATCCAGGCTTGCTGGTCCAGGTTGTCGCTGGTCAGGGCCGCCTCCCACTGCTCGTGTGTCGGGCATGGCACTATTAACGTAGGGTCAGGTTTGTCCTGGCATTCCCAAGAGATGTGATAGAGTGTGGGGCTTGCACCGCACCAAGGACAGTAACTCGTGTATTTTGTTGGGCTTACCTTATTTAAAATTTGAAGATTAGGGGATGTGTTTGTTTGTATTTTTCTCCAGTCTATAGCGTCCGAGGAAGGAAGTTGTTTGTGTGGTGGTGAGAAAATTCTTCTTTCTAACCGTAGGTGTTCCAGCCTGTCGCCGTAGGGTCCTAGGAGAGGGGTGAGGTAGGGATGGGGATCCGCCCGGTTTGTGAGAGCTCGGGCTAGATCATTCGCTACCTCATTTCCTTCTAGGCCTTCGTGTCCAGGTGTCCATGTAATTGTGTGCGTCTGGGAGATGGAACGTAATATTGCACACGCTCTTTTGTGAGGTTTTTCCGGCCAGGTAGTCCCTGCAGGCTGGTTGGGAGTCCGTCACTACGTGTGATGACTTCTTTTGGTTGTCTTGTGTTTTTATGGTGATGGCTATTGCCAGTGATTCCGCTTCCGCAGGATCCTTGGCATAGATCGAAGCCTGAATAATTGGCCTCTTCTTGTGGTCAACTGCAGCTATTGTGAACTTGCCAGGTTCGCCGTAAGCCCCTATGTCCACGTAGACAACTTCTGCGTCTTTAGACAATTGTTTTTCCAATGATTTGACTCTGGCTTTCCTTCAACCCTCCTGTAACTCATGGTGCATGTGCTTGGGTATCGGGTTCACATAGATGTTGTTTCTTGTGGATGTCGGAATTTGTGATTTGATCTCAGAAGTTCTTAGTGCCTGCCATAGCCCTAGTTTTGACAGGATTTCCCTACCCGCCTGCGTTGTAGTTAGGCGTTGTTTCTCTCTAGAACCGCCTCCTTGAGCTCCTCGAAGTTGTTGTGCACTCCGAGTGCCCAAAGACGTTCCGTTGATGTTGTTGGCGGGAGGTTTAGGGCCATTTTATAGGCTCCTCTTATGATAGTGTCAATGGCCCTTTTATCAGTGAATCTAATTTCGTGATATGGGAGCCCGTAGGTAATTCTGCTAACGACTAGGGCTTGTACAAGGCGGAGGGTGTCCTCCTCCCTCATCCCTTCCCGGTGGTGCTGGAAATTTGGTTGACTGTGGTTTTGAGTGTTTTGATTGTATAATCCACTCTCAAATTGCTTTGCAACCACAGCCTCAAAACTCTGATCTTGTCCTTCTCTTGAATTATCTGGTCTCCTAGAGAGAGCTGAATTTCTCCTGGGGACTTGTAATTTCTTCTGTGTAGCCTGATAAGTTCGGATTTTTCTGGGGAGCATTGAAGACCACTCTCCCCGGCAAATTCCTCGACTAGGTCTATAGCGGCTTGCAGAGCTTCTTCTTTTTGCGCCAAGGATCCCTGAGTAGCCCAGATGGTGATGTCGTCCGCGTATAAAGTGAAGCCAATATCAGTGCGGTTCAACAGTTTTTTTTTGCTAAATTTATCATTGCTATGTTAAATAGCATTGGAGATATTATAGAACCCTGCGGTGTACCTTTGTTCGGCATGGGTACTCGAGTAATTCACTTATCCACAATGTATATGTGTAACTTACTCAGGTCGCTCTTGAGTTTCGGAATAATTTAACACGTTTTGCATCCTGTTCTGGTTCCCCGAACGCGTTGGCCGACCAGAAAGTTCCAACGTGGAGGCAGCAAAAAAAGATAAAAAGTGACAATATTGTTGCAATTTGGTCTATATGTTTGCGCAGTTAAACAAAAAAGCACTCGGGAGCAATTATCACGCGTCTTCTCTGAAGACTGCCGTTTTATCTTCATTCACATCGACATCATCATTATCGCTAACGTCGCGCGAGCCGATGTTCGGCGGAATCCACATTGCACGCCTCCGCGAAGAGAAAGAAGTCAGCACCTCGAAGCCGCCATTCCATTCACTGCAGGGGTAAGTGAAGTAGTTCTTTTTTCTGACCGCGTTCATTCGATAAACCGTTTGGGCTTTCCATCGTTATTCGGGTAGTCTGCTCGAGTTCAGTGCCCTGTGCTCTGCAATGAAGCGCAAGTAGTGTCGTAGCTGCCTTCGGAAGCCTGCCGCTGGCTTTCAAATCAGGACCGAGTCGAAGGCCGCTGAATGGTTTTAAAGACGAACGCAGTCGACGGCGTTCCCAAAGGCTCGTTGTTTGGTTATCTCCGACGCTTTCTTAGTGTGTGTTGCGATGCCTTACTAATCCGTCACGAAAAGACTGGCTTGAGCAAGGATCGAGCTAAGAGCTTTGGAAGTTCGTAAGAAGTGGGTAAGATGCTATGCTGCAACAAGCCGCCTTGGCGAGTTAGTAAAGTTAGTGCTGCAATTGCTCATTCGTCAAGCCCGTGCGTGATGGAGAAGCATAATACCCAAAAATGTGGCGCAACAAACACAAACGAAGAGACACAACATACGCGCGTGTTTGTGTTTGTTGCGTCACATTTCTGGGTATTATGAAGCACCAACTAGCCCCTCAAGCCGTTATTTTGTGATGGGGAAGTATCACTTCTTGAACCAACACCGCTTAAGTAAGACCAGTTAAGTCGCAATGATTATTTGCTGCCTTTTTTTTTTTTTTTTTGCATTTGGATTGTGCGGTTTCTATTGGCTTTAAGGTGCGTTTTTTTTTTTTTTTTTTTCTCAGCCAAGTATTTTTGTTCTATTTTTGTGCAGGTTTCTGTTTGATACTTGCCTATTTGCATACGTACCTACAATGCGTATGTGATTGTACGCTCTCTTCTGCAATTTGGACTGCGATTTGAGAACGAACTTGCGCTGTAGCGCCTCGTCCAGATAAGCAACCATCTGTTCAAATTAAGAGCCACCTCAGTTAAACGGTGTAAGACAATTTCATGACTAGGTTGTGGCCGTCACTTCACTTGTGGTCCAACCATGAGCTACTTATACGTTGCTATTGCTTAGACAGTTCGCATTATGGGTTCCTGGCTCTATTTTACTAATATTTTGTAGCCCATGACCAAGGAATTGTGGTCTTCGGATATTATCCTCTTCGTGCATGTGCTGTTATCCTTTCCTTCGGGCAACTGATTCCTTTGCTGACTATTTCTTCTGTGCTTACGGCATGCCTTCGGAAAGCGGGATAAAAAGGCTTAAGATAACTGAAATTGCAGCCTGTCACATCTTTATGATGTTCTAAATAGTGGATAGCTTTCAGAAGTTGCTCCTTAATAACTGAGCTCTACAGCTTCGACAACACGGTGTTGTTTGCGGGCGATGTAGAACGTAGTGGTAGGTTCATACTAGACGATGGTTTAATTCATGAACGGTGTTTTTAGTCTACATAAATGGTCCACGAGACTCCAGATGCGGCCCTCATGTATAGTTTACCCATACGATGAAGCTAACTGCTCGTGTCACGTTTGTAGTGATCCTGAAAATTTTCTCCTTTTGTGCTCACCAGATATACTGTCGTGCGAATATTTCGTAATATGTTTTAGAGGTGTGTTTGGCCACGGGTGTTTGTTGAACGTAGATTGCAGCCTACTTGTCACATGATAGCGCGTGTGATTTGCTGAACTGCTAGCTTTATGCTGTAAACAGAAAATGTGACCAGCATTAAACCCGCTTCCTTAGCTTCGGAGAGACAAGATGGATAGAGCCTCACTCGTATGACGGTGAGCGAGCCTGAAGAGCACGAATTTAGGCTCCAACTTGCAGTAGCGGTACAATGCCACTGTTGTACCTTAAACGCTTCTTGATTTGTTGAAACTGTTTCCAAGGAAGGTTCAAAAGAATGTGTTGTGCTATCAACCAACTACCTCAAACAAAATTTCTACTTGCTTTTGCAGATCTTGCTAAACATAATGAAATGTAATATCGCTAAACAAACGTAAGAATTGATGTCGCTCTCTTACATAGCCCCTGAAACTGGTCAGCAGTAACCCACTAGTCCCGAAAAACGTTGTCGCATTGACTTGGTATATAAAAATCATGTGTTCACCGAAGCTGACGCTCTCGAAAGTGTACTGTTGTCACGTGGTCCATATTAGTTCTAGGACTAGAGCATGTAAATATTACGCTCTGACTGGGCGAACATCAATTGGGACAGCAAATTATCCCGGCACATTCGGGATTCAGATAAGTTGCTCCACGCCAAGGAGGAAGGAAACAACTTAGGAGAGGCCCTTGCCGTTCCCAATGCATTAGAGAAAGTTTGGCTGAAGTGAAGTCAAAATTTAGGGTTAGCCAAGTCGGGCCATTAGCAACGGCGACGCTGTTGCTATAAAAACTCGGGCCACTAGCAACAGCGTTGCTAAAGGCCCTAGGTACGTGAGCGTCGCGGGGAAAGAGAATGCGGAGGGTAAATGAGGAGGAGAGACGTTGCAACGTCCGGTCGCGGCGCGGCCGCGCCAGCTTCAAAAAAAAAAAAAAAATGACGTCAGGGCTTCTCCTAAGTTCTTTCCTTCCTCCATGCTCCGCGCAGCTCAAGACCGAAACACAGCGAGGAAAAAAAAAGCTGCAATAGCTGGCTGTCCACATCATAGGTGGCGCCACCATCTACAAGCGTTGCTGAGCTGCCACACGAAATAAATGAGTTTCGACGCAGTTTAGCAAAGTGTGGGGATGGGAAGGGTTAAGAGCTGTGGATGTCGCTACTATGCCCAGGGTTAAGAGTGAAAGGCTGAAAAACGAGTTTCAAGAGTCAATAAAGTCTCCCAGCCGAGTGAAAAGCGTATTGCGACATACAGCTTCAGTTTAAACTTAAAGCGAAAGATCCTGGTTTCAACACTAAGACCGTTAAACGCGATGCATTGACACCCAAATTCTGCTCTCTTACTTAGACGGGAAGCCGGAGGAAGGAGATGAAGGGAAGGAAATGGCTGAGGGACATATTGCGCAAGTGGCTTGGAACTGTAACTCCGTCAAGCAAGCGGTGAAAAGCCGCCATCCTATTCGGTGGAGGCCGCTGGATTGAATTACAATGCGACTTTGTAGTAAAAGAACTTCGAGTGAACGACCTTTGCGTTCAATTTCGATGGAGAAGTATCGTAAGAAACGTCTTACAGTAATGTTTGCTTCGCTTTCTTTTAGCCTGGGACTCTGTGAAGTAGCGTACGTTATACTGCCTCTCTTGCCAGCCAGCCATTCAATGAGAGCTTTCTATAAGAGCTCTTGATGTTTTAGTAGCCTATTTGACTATTTGCATTGCGCTTTCAGATGCAAATGGGTCATGATACCAAGTTTGGAATATGAAATGTTTGTTAATGGGTAAGCATTAAGTTACTATATACGCACTTTAGTGTCATCAAAGGTTGTCAGCACGATTGTGCGTTCATTACGAGTTGGGAGGAAAATAATGATTACATATTGTAGAAGTTGCAAAAATCTTTCCAGATGCCAAATTTGGTCTATGTGGAAGGATTAGGTTATTAGAGGCAAAAAGGTCAATTAGATATCGAATAGCGTGACATGTATTAGCGCGGAGACGTGCAAGCCGGTATTGACATCACACCAAAACGGTAGTCGTCGAAATTGTGACAATAAAAGCAAGAAAAGACAAAGGGTTCAAATTAATTATAAAATGAATAAATATCTGCTTATGCAAAATATATTTGATACATAATTTGCCGAAAAAATGTAAAAAAAAAATGCGCTCATGCTTATGTTACAACGACGCGGTTGTCATGGGGACATCCGCCTGTGACGTCAGAGCTCTACCTAGCAACGCATGGTACAGGGTTACGTCATGGGAGAGGTAGCGGCGTGCGCGTCGCCTCCGCTTCCGCTTGGATTGCACTAGTCGTTATCGTGCTGTCGACGCGTGTTGAAATGTGCTGCGTGATTGCGCGTACGAGATACGTTGCAGTATGGACGTGCCGTCTGCATCTTCAGACGGCGCGTCTTAAAATTCCTCCAGGAAGTCCGGCAGGAGGAAACATATACAGTCCCGTGTAAAGCAGAGAAAGGCGATGAGTGCGAAGGAGCGTCAATACTTTCGCATTACTCCAATACGGTTCGCCGCAGTGATTTATAACGTTTTGAAGCGAAAGCTTCACTACGGTAGGTAGTTCGAGCTGCGGGTATGCACGGTTTTCACCTTGAGGGAGATTTAGAGGTCAAACTTCTGTGTTAACTCTCGTGGTCACCATATTACTTTAGGGTATAGTCACATAGGCCATCAAGTGGCGTGTGATCATTGTCAAGGTCAAGGTCTAGGCCACGAGGTTTTGAGGCCAAACTTATACGTTAAGTATGGCGGTCGCCATGTGACTGGGCAGTCACGTAGGCCGCCAAGTGGGCCGTGACCACTGTGAAGGTCATCACGAGATTTAGAGGTTACACTTCTGTGTTAGGTGAGCTTGGCGATTAGCGCCGCGTCCTTATGCGGAAGGCGCACGTTGACGTCAGAACGAAAAGCGCAGGAGCTTGTCCGCTGCATTAATGTACGCACTGCGCATTGAAACCCGCTTCAAGAGAAACGCATGAAATTGAGATTATCTAGAGCGCCAGCTAACGGAGCTTTTACAAAACCTTCGAGTATTCGACGGCGCAGCAACAACGTACTGCAGCCCCGTCCTTTCGTTGCGGCATTTGGTGGCGTGTTGTTAAGGAGAACGTCGAGGAGGGCCCGGCTTCTGCCGAATCGTGAAAGTAGACAAGTTTGCAACGCTTTAAGCACAGGTTACCGCAAAGGCGCAAAGGGGCAGGTCAAAAACGCGGCGGTAGACGGCACTTTGGCTATGTGCTACTCTCTTCTCGTCTCTAGGCAGCCATAACAGACGGTGCTTTGGAATCGATCAACGCTTGAAATCAATCAGTGCTATAACAAATTGTCAACTCATGGAACTCGATTGCTGTGAACTTCACTGCCTGATTGTACAAGAAATGCTTGATTAATTTATGCGACATATTAGCAGCGGAGCTAGCGTCCAACAACACCAGATGGGCCGGTTTAGTACCGGCGGTATCGGTCATCTTGAGTTTTGAGTCGAGTACAATACAAAACATGGGCGTTGGCTTTTGTGCGTCTCCCTATGTCCCAGAGGTCAGACTGGCCCTCATAACTAGAATCTTGGTTTAGGCTTGTTGGTAAGAATGCATAATAAGAGGCAGCGCTAGTTTGTAAGCAAGCTCACAGACGGTTCAGACAATGTTATCAGTAGCTTATCGGAGCGGCATTAGAGAGATTTAGCTTACCGTGATCCGCGATCCGCCACCGTAACTCTCTACCGCGCTAGGGCGGGGCACTCAAGCTGATTGGTCCCGACGCGACAGATCTGTGTGCCGACATCCAGTATGTGGCGCCATCTATCGGCGTCAAGGTGGGTCTGGCCATGCGCAGTGGAACGCGCGGTGGCGGATCACGGTAGCGCATCGCGGATCTCGGTAAGCTAAAACTCTCTATTGCAGATGTCGCGAGGGCTGATGTCAGTTTATGATGTCACCAGAACATTTTAACATGGTGGTCGCTCTCGATGGGAGCAGCCTCGCGGCCTCTGTTTCAGTCACTTATTATTTCGGAATAAAGAGTGCGTGTATAGAGAGCTCATACGATGATAACACAATAAGATGCACTATTGTATATCGGAATAGAAAACTACGATATGTTGGACGACCACGTTGTGAGGCCTTAAGCGTTTTTGTGAGGCAGGGACCCTTACAGGGATTAATGGAAAACGTAAGTTCACAGGAACAAATTTCAGAGGCTTTGGCTTTTTGAAATAATCTCGCTATTGATGCCCTTCTCACAATGCTTGGTGAACGTCAACAAATAGCACCGAAAATTGCACCCAGAGGTCACCAGGTCTCTACATAGGACTTCACGGTTCTTCAATAGTTGCACTGAAAAAAAATAAAATAAGGCTGAGATTATTCGCGTATGACAGCGCACTGGTACAAAGAAGAAAGAAGGGACGAGACATAGTCTTGTGCTTCCGTTCGTCTTTGTGCTAGTATGTTGCTATTCTTATGTCATATCAACTCGCCCATCAGTCTGCTTTGTTACATGTTCAGAGGTTATTGACCTTCTGTGGATTATAGCTCTTTCAGTGCTCTTTATAAATTGTCATTAGAAAGTAACTGAATATTTCTATAAGCGATTTGACTCGATGACAAAAGTGGACCGTTTTCTTCTTGTATTCTGTGTATTTCGGCGAAGCCAACCACACATGCTATCGGAAGTCATATATCCACATATACATACATATTTGTAATAAAGAAGGCATTGAAAAATTTAGGAAAGAAAAAGCACTTCCACATGAGTATCTATAACCGCTTGTAGCATCAGTTCCTGAAATAATTTCCTGAAGATCATGACTAGCGTACGAAGGAATGCCATGGTAACGCACACGGAGCACTAAGAGGCCCCTGATTTTATCCATGCTTAAGGAAAGCAGTGGTAGTAGCGACTATATATCTAGAAGCTTACTGTTCTTTTCTATATTTAACTGAAAGCTGAAAGTTAAAGTTAAGGTGTACTCATGTTAGAGGATGGAATTCTAACTTCGACACATTACTACCAAATGAAGGAATCTTGGGTGAATAGTTATTTGCTTCCAACTTATTTAAAGAGTTGGGAGGCAAAGCCTTCTTGGCAAGGCGTCAGTTCACAGGAGGCTTGGTATTCGAGTTTTTATGTAGCCTGGACAGGAGACGAGGCAAAAGAAGACATTATCGCATTCAGAACAGTACTTCGGAATAAAAAAATAATATTCCCATACGATATAGGCATTGTTAACGTGTAATATGAACAAAACAAAGTTGCACATGGGAATCAAAAGTCAAGAATGAAAATGTAAGGAGTCCTTTTATCTGTGCGACAGTAGTTTTGCGTTTATACCTGCCTAATATTTAATATTTTAGAACATCTCTCCATAACCAGCCGCAAAAAGAAAGACCTAATTATTGTTCATTTCTTGGAGTTAATTCCTACTGGTTGTGCTTTTCTACATTCTTTTGCTGTTCATAATCGTTCACCGATTTGGTGCATACATTGTATTCGAGCTTCAATGCATTTTAGTTTTAGACTCTGTTATTACGGCAAAAGCACTGCTTGCATAAACATATCCTTTCGAGTCTCGCTCGTTCCGTTACTTTCTTTTGGGTCTGTGTACTGAAATAAACACTCATCAAACTTGGCGCCCCTGTGTCAGTGTCTATAAGTGGACTCGCTGTAGAAACTGGGTACTCAGTGACTTAGAAAATGCAAGGGTGCGTTGAGGGAGATTTTTCGAGAACTCGATGTGAAGTGCTAGGCGTGACGTCACAGACTTCCGGGTAGGCTTTTTCAAAGCGTATTAAGGACGCGGTTTAAGCTTAGCCAGCACTAATTTCATCAGGATTAGTTTCATGACTAAACATAACTTCGCCTTACTGCACCTGACATCTCCGGGTGAAGTGTGCTGCTGTCTGCTGTCTTTTGTTTGGTTTGAGGTATCGCAGCTCACGTAACAGCAAGATATATGAAATCTTTTTATATATTTTTTTAAGGGGCCCTTATGACAATATATTACGCGTTTCTTTGGAAAGCAATGTTAAATATAGGTAGGCTGATTGGGTTCAGTACGGAAAAAGTTTCAAGCCTTTCTTCTCACTCGTAAAGCGTTTTTAAATAAAATGATTTCATTTTCCGCACTTTCAAAGCAGAAGGGGACATAATTCATGACGTTACAGTGTCATCTTTTTCATGAGAAGCGAAGCAGATGGTACATGGTTAGAGCACCACCTTGAATGTTTTTTATGACAGATTCTCTGCAGTATTTGAAAACAGCACAAAAACAACTTTTGACATAAGGTATATCCTGCAAATCCTTACTGACACAGTGTTATCTGAACACTCATACAGAAACTGAGCTAAGTCAGGATATACGTGAAGGTGTCAAGGAATTGAATGCTAGATAATGTAACACCTAGATGTATTCTAAGTCATGGTAGCAGTTCAGGTGATACCTGACAAGAGACGTCAGCGCCGCCTGCGGTCCTCTTCGTTTCAGCGCCCTAAATATGGCTGCGGCTTAGCTCGGATAAGCCCGGTTATGCAAGCTAAAGGTTTATTATGCTTAGTTATGCCTTGTTGCTAAGCCGAGTTAGACTCATAGAGATAACCTAGCATCACCATGATGCTCGAATGAAATGTGATGTAGTTGCCCGTAGAGCTTATTCTGATTTATGCCACTTTCGCAGACGAGGCTTCCATACGGCAGGACATCAAAAATTTACGGGACTTCTAACGGCAGAGCCACAATCACGCACCTTCGCGGAAGCCGTAGCCAATGTTCTGATCTCGGACGAGAAAGGGGCAAGCGACTACCACCGTTATAGTCTCTGTTATAACGACTTTATTTCACTAGGACTTCCGCTATATACATGTCATCTTTATTTGTTTATAG
>JAJIZL010033311.1:84760-109262 GCA_023969395.1 Amblyomma maculatum | reverse complement strand
AAAAGCTGAAGGCCTGGCACTCACTATAGTTTGTTTCATGTTTGACGTAGGATCTAAATGTCATAATTTGAACACAGCATTATTTCATAGCAAGGAAATAATTCTTCCTTGAACTTAGCTGATACTTTTCACGCTCTGTACCCTCTACATTCTGTGCCTGTCCGGTTCAACGTTTCGATCACCAAGTGGGGTCTGAAGTTTGCCTACGCCCGTCTCAGAACTTGCTTCTTGGCACCCAACAGAGGTCAGCATCTCGAAACTGCTTTAACTTTCCAAATAATTCTGGTGTGACTGTCACCTCTGTCTGTTCTTTGACATGTGTTGCATTTCAAGCCGCTTTTACATGACCGTAGTACACTTTGAAAGGGAGGTACTCAGTGAATGGCAATTAGCTATATGACCTCCATTTAGGTCAAACTCGGCAACAGCTCTGGTACATCCAGCAGCTACTATGAGCTTCGTGTAGGGAGGAAAAAGCTGCATTGATTAAATGCTAAACGCGAGTAACGGAAATCGTTACGGAGAAGTGACCTTTTAGAATACTTCTTTGACTGGGTAGATTAGCGGTGCTCTTTGAGACTAACAAACAGGTTATCGAAGTGGAAAAACGTAGGAAATAAGCGAGCGAGGTAACAAAAAAACAATTGTGGTAGGGGTAATTTAATGACTCTGAAGAGGTGTGTAATGCCAGATATGAAAACTCGATGTTACTTTTTTTAAAATCGCTTGGGGCACACGAGTAAGTAAACATTTCTGCGCATTCTTAAGCTCTACGACATTGCAGAACTTTTATAAAGGCGCAAGTTTTGCAAGTCATGGAAGATATAACAAGAAAAACCGGGAAAGCACTATCCAGCAGGTACCCTCTTTGCCGAAAGTAACCAGGCTGCGTGCTCTGCATGTCAGTCGGGTAGGAGAGAATTCGTACCACATCTTAAGCTGTATATCTGTGGAAAGTAAAGGCGAGCTCCTGTTCTCACTTTTCAACAAGTTGTGATCCTCCGAGAGTCCACGTTGGCTTTAGAATACAAGCGAGAAGCAAAATTTGCAGCCTGGTTACTTTTGGCAAATACTGTACCTATTCAGCTTCAATGCTTTGTCAGACTTTCTTCCGTTGATACCTTCGAGCGTGACAATGTTCATGGTAATAATAATGCGATATCATAAAAAAAAACTAATAAAGCGGGAGACGCGGTGTACTTCAAAACGTGGCATCACAAGGCCAAATGCCAATATCCACTGACCATAGTGCTTCAGTGAACTAAGGCAATTTACGGGCGGGCCTCAAGCATATCCTGCTGCTTCCCTGTAACTTAGTATGTATTTAATTTTTTTTCTTTCCTGTCCTTTCTGTCGCTCACCTATTTGATTTCCTCTCCCTCCCCTCTTTCTTACTATTCCTTTACTTCCATCGCACCAGTTCATGTGCTTCTGATATTAGGTAGCAGATGTCGGGGCTAGCAAACAACGTTTTACTTCAGTTTCTTGTTTATTTTAATAAAACCACTTACTACTACACAGTCAACTGAATAAATGTCAGCACATAAGAAACCCCACCGAGACGAAAATCTGGCACCCTTAGCCGTTCTAAAAACGGTGTCGTACTCAAACCTTCTTAGGGCGATAATGATACTTCCTAAAGAAAAATTTGAGCGCATCTATTTATGCGCGTTTTTGCGATGTATTCAGGCAATAATCTGAGAAATGTTTGTGTATGTATGTGCTCAAAGTCCTCTTCATTCTTCTCGCGAGCCAAAGGGAGTTTGTGAGAGGAGAAAAAAAAAAGAGCCACGAGTTAAAGGCGCAGAGCTCATGGCTCTACTTTCTCTTCTCACAAGCTCCCTTTGGCTCATGACTTTCTTAAGACAATAACGGCGACGTGATTAAACCACCGAACGGGCGCATAATAGCTATGCTCTAAAAATAACGGGCAGGTAAGCGTGTTTAGCCCAGAATGCAAGTTAGTTGCACTATAGCGATTTGAGTTTTACTTCGGTTGCAGTTTCGGTTCAGGGCTCGGTTTTTTTCTGACAGAGATCGACAAAATTGGTGAGTGGGGACGTTAAAGAGGGCTCTGCGGCAGCGTTGTTCTCTGGATTTATTGTGCACGGATGATGCAGACAACGACACACAAAGCCCAGATTGAGAGACCTACAATTGATTACGCGGTATGTCCGGCTGAAGCAGTGGCGTAATGGCCTAATGCTGCAGCCAGCGAATTTGATCTGTTCGCTTCACGGAAAGATCGAAACTAACTCGTGGCCACAATGAGTTTTGCTCTGGTTTATTTAATCCTTAACTACTTACTGTCTTGATAGTCTAGAAGGCTGGACTAAGATGCGAGCCTAGAATAGGGCGATTATCGTGACTGTTTTACGTGCTAGGCAGCACAGTTACAGCGGATCAGTAATGTTCAGCTTGGTCCCTTTATTTGAAAATTGCAGCATAAATGAAGAAGGAAGTGAAACTCAAAATGGTTGTGATGGCAGATGCAGCCGTGCAGCCTCTGTCATGCGTGAGCATAACGTAATCTGAATGTCATCCCGTTTGTTTCGTTAAAAAACTAAGACATTGCCCTTAACGTAACTGGCACTTAGCCTGCTTCAGGCATGACGGTTCCAGAACTTTTCTTATTAGAAAATTTGCGAAATTCCCTTCAGAAAGCGACTTGTTTTAGTATGCATTTTTCGAGTACTTATGAACTGTGGCGCCATCCAGAAGCGGGCAATAAAAGCCACCTTCTATTTTCGTCATTTTCTTCAAAAATTGCTTCTTTCTTTTCTTTTCTTTTTTTTTAATCTCTACAGCTGTTACGTCTATTAAGTTTTGCTACTGCATCTCGAACTGATTTTATTTGTGCATTTGCAAACAACCTGAAAGTTGGTAACTTAGACGCGGTTTTCTTTCGTGACAGCGGGTGCTTCACTATGCGTAAACGCCCTAATTTTGACAGTTCTAAACCGCCGTTCTTTTTTATACACGGCCCCTATCGAAAGTATTACAACAGGTAGTATTGAGGAGCTCTATAATGGTGTAGGATAGAAGAATCGGCTGGCTTAGCACACGCATTGTCGCCATCTTGCGAAATAAGCAGTATTTGAGCGGGTTAACGCGGAATTGATCACCCAAAGTTCGCTTTATACTGTACGAGGCTCTCTTCTGAACCTTTCGTCGAGGGGCCGTAATCAATAAGCATCCATTTTTCATACCCGATCAGTAGTTGCATGATGAAGCGACAGCGTTCAAGCACCCGTTGGAAGCGACGGAACCTGTGGCTTACAGCACTGGATGAAGTACGTAGCCAGTGACCAGCCGGAGCACGTGACTATGGGCGATAGCTACTATTGACCGTGCAACCCGCTGCCTTGTGATCGCGACTACCCGTTCGCTGCTTTGTTTGGTGCAGCCATCGTCTTAACGTCGTACGAAACGAATATGGAAGCTTACAGAAGACGTGCCTTTGGATTCAAGTCAAGTTTATTACGTTGTTTAAGTTTGTTACGTCGTGATTCAAGACAACGACCAGAGAACAAAGCGGAACTTTCTTGTGCAGTGTTGCAGCGTCCCGTGAGACTACTAACGACAGTGCATACTCCCAGCTGGACCTGCTTTTCTTTACAACTTTTTGGGTAACTTCGGCAGCTGCTGCGTCGTCGACGTCATACTGATTAGTGTCGAACTACGGACTGATCATCGGCACTGGGAGTGGTGGCACCACACGGGATACGGCACTGGCTAACCATTCAATTCTTTCTTGGGTCAGGTAAGAACAAATTTTTGCGAATGCTACCACGGCAAGAATTTTTTTTCAGGTGGTACTACGCCAATGAAAAGTGTAGCTTCTGCTTGGTGTTTTCATTGTTTCACGCAAGAATCTTTTAATATTGGCGGTTGACGCAGAGTGCAAATATGGCTCTAACGTGCAAGAACTTGCCGTTGACTTCCCCGAGGAAGCTGCGCACGTAAATTACGTTAACAAATAAAGGAAGACTACAAACGAATTCCTTGCAGCCATCCACGCTAAACCAGATGCGATGGCACCGATGGAATGTAGGCTACCAGGTTTTCAGGTAGAATCAGTCATGTATCGCCAACTTTATTTCACTTTGTGCGACGGTCTGATGGTTGAAATGCAGAAGCAGATGTTCAAACTTATCTTGGACCTAGCTTCTTAATGAACCTGCAAATGAAACGCATGAATGCTATGAAAAAAAAAAACGTTGCTTATGTGTTCACTAAATAGTTATGACTCCTTCCTTCTTCTCGACGATTCCTCATAGTGGTATACTGAAACCATATTTAGCGTCGGTTGATGAGTTAGGAATGCCGACTGCTGTAATCGAAAGAAATAAGTACCCTTGGAATAGTAAGCATTGACTTATGTCACAGCGACGGCCATTTTGCAGTGCATCGAGCACAGCGAAAGGCTGCAGGCATATCTAATCTGCTTATCGCTATCTGTTTCTTCTTGCACTGTCTTACCTTGCGCGACGGACTAACGGTTTAAATACAGAAGCAGACGTTCAAACTTATCTTGAGCCTAGCTTCTGGATGAACCTGCAAATGAAACGGCGGGGTTGTTTTTTAAAAAAAAAAGTAGCTTAAGTGTTGTGACTCATTGTGACTCATTTCCCATTCTCTGCAATCCCTCACAGAGGGCATGTGCTATTAAAACTAAGACGATCATCGCCGTCTTGAATTTAGGAATGCTGACTGCTGTAATCGAAAAAAAGCCCCCTTGAAGGAAGTACCCTTGGAGTAGAAAATATTCATTTACATCAGAGCGGCGCCTATTTTGTTATGCATGAAGCACGGCGAAAGGCTACAGGCATATATAATCGGTTTATCGCTACCTGTTTCGTCTTGCACTGCTGCAGCTATGCTCTGCACCACAAAATGGCATCAGTGACGTCACGTGATTACTTTCTATAGCCAGCCACGTAAAACGCGGCCTGTAATATCTAGCTGCTTCATTTCAGTGAGGGAAACAATATGCTTAAGAACTGTTCGAAGCTGACGGTATCTGGTTGGTCCGTAAAGGAAGTTTTTTAAGGGTTCGCTATATCCTGAAACTGCTTTGCCACAGCCTAGTGGAGGTAACAACCAAGAGGTTTTCCTAGTTTTTAACAAGGACGGAATGAATGACGGGCTGTTTGTCTAGGAACAAGTGGAAAAAGAGACAAAATATCAAAAGCAAAAATAAACCAGCAAAAAAAAAAAATTCATCATAGCAACACTATCTAAAGGTAAAATTAACCACTGCAAGTGTTGTCAAGTATTGCTTGAATTCTCCGTGCTAAAACACGCACCTGATATCATCACTAACAGAAAAAGGGACCTTATTCTCTAATATACAACGTTGATACCTTTTAACAGGGTACTTAGTTTAAGAAAACGCAATTTCTTTCGGGGCGATGACGTAACGATTCTTGTCAGTATTGGCTTTCACGTTACCCCGGTGCCAGATGTGGCCGGCCTTAAGGCACAGGTGCAAACTTCTCGTAGACAAACCAGTTTTCTGCACAGGAGCGGTGCGCGAGCCCGACATGCTATGTGACTTAACTGACTGCCTATTAACTGTACCATGCACAGAGGAGTGTACGAAATGTTGACCTTAACTCTGCTGGAATATCGGGGGAACTGCTCGAAAGGGGAATCGAAGAAACTGCCCGTGGCAGACGCGCCATTTGACATAGCTTTTAACTTCAATCTTAAGCAGGTTGTTGATCAATCCACACGGAATAAAAGAAGTAATAGCAGGAACTTAGCCAATGCCCAGCATAGTTTGGGGTAACAGAAGAAGCTTTTGAATATCGCTAGCGCGACATGGTTCATGAGTCACGATGAATCATGTTATGCCATAATGGCTCGTAGTAGGCCTCAGTGGGTTCACTGATTACGCTGAGTGAGTAATTGTCATGCTTACGCATGATATTTCATGGTCAGGGACGGCAACGTATCACATATAATCTTTATGCTGCGCAGTCAGAAACCACATGTCATAATTGCTTCAGTTCGCGCCGTTACATATTGCCCAGGCTACGGTGTGACTCCGGTCGACAATTAACGCAAAACAGGCCGTATAGTTATGCAATCGCATGCTTCCACTCACAGTGATGCTCATTGTACGGAAAAAGGGGATTTTGGGATAGGAAAAATTGATACAGTGAAAAAAAAAAAAACATTCACCTTAGATGGGAGTGCCATGTTAATATCTCTTCAATCACCCTAAATCTGTTATTTTCATAAGACACCTCAATTAGGACCATCTGAAACAAAGTTACTTGCTTACAAAGTGTTCGACAGACCAATTCAAGAATATGCTAATGCAGTTTGGGTTCATGTTATTAATGTGCTGACTAAATAATCAGAGGTACAGAGGAAGGTGGTAAGATGTAACAAACACAGGTTAATGACTCAGCGACATATATACTGAAACGGGTAGGATTGGCAAGCATTCAAAACAGAGCAAAACTTGCGTGCGTTGAAACCACAACCAACCCATATAAATCAATTAAGTGTTGGCAGTTGAAAATTATTATAAAAAAATCAAATTGTCAAACGGAGCAAACATTTTATAACCGCACACACACAAACTAAACGAATTTTCATTCCATACAGACAACGTTAAATATTCATTATTTCCGCGCACTATACTCGAAAGGAGCACTCTTAACACGTGCACTCTCAGTAGTTCAACATTAAATGCCTTTATCACATTTGTTGAAAATTAACTACTTACACCTTAATAATTACGTCTAAGCCAGGCGCCCGTTTGCGGCGTGATGTCAGTGCACGTTAAAGCACTCCAGGTAGACAAATGTTCCGTAGTAATCCACTACGTCGTCTCTGGTAGCTTGAGTCGCATTGGGACGTTAAACCCCACAAATTGAACCATGCTTATGTAATCATTGTGCTTCTTATGACATTGTGAACGTTTGCTACCTTTGTTGTTTCTCTTGTGGTGTAAGTATTCCTTCAACCCATTTCTTCTATGTTCCTCAGTTTAGGGTTTTGACTCCTCTATTTGCTTATGCATAACTTTGTGGTATATCGATATGTGTTTTCAATTATCATCGTTGGCATCTCAGACTTGTTTATCATTGTACTGTCGAATTCCCTTCCTATTACGATCCCGAGATTGACAATATCATATATCATATCATCTATTAATATCATAAAAAACAAGCAAAAAAACAAACAAACAAAAACAAAAACAAAAACAAGTTCATTATGAATCTTAAAACAAATGAAGCAAAGCACCACCAAACGTGTTTTTAGACGCTTGCGTTTATTTAGGGATTAACGAACGGGTTCATGGCAATTTTTATTTCATTACGTGCTAAGTTTCACTACCCTGCACCTTGGTTTTGGCAGCATGAAGGGTAAGTTCCTTTGCGAGGAGAGCCTTCAGCAGTATTTCCATCTCCAGGGCACCTATAAGCCCAAAAGGGAGTGAAAACATGCAGAGAAATCATATTGTCAATGCTCATTTTTCACGTCGTATTTTGAGTCACAGTTCGAAGCACCAGTGGCTTAAGAGTCCTCGTCACGGCAGTGGTTGGCTTTCCTCTGAATAAGGGCTCTAAGTTTTTACCGTATAAAATTTGAATAGCTCACCTAAGGAATCATTTTTTTTTATTACGAATACAAATATTAAAATAATTAATAATTAATTCAGATGAGTCCTAAATGTAAAAATGCAGTATGCTTCATCGTGAGGCTAAGGCACAATAATACGTCTCTAATTTATGGGAACATATTTGAAGACGCTTTTTAAGTTGCTCAGAGCAGTTTATCTGGCTACATCTTTAACAAAAAAGAGGAGTATTTTCCACTAAACAAAGCAAGATTCACAACTAACTGACTGAAAAATAATTTCTCAATAATAATAAATATCTGAAAAGGTGCGATGAACCCAACCTGATGTTCTCTCCGCAGTAATTGGCGTCGTGATTGCTGCTATGAGACGTAATCGAAATCTGCGTTGAGCTCTTTCCCCATTTGAAAGAATTATCTGCTTTGGGAGAAGAGTGTGCGATTTCAAGATTTATGTTAGGTTATGCTATATTTGGGGCAATGTGGTTCTAGCGTGCCTACCTCCTAAAGGTAGCAAGGTCGATGCGTTGATAAAACGTTTCACCACAAAATGTTCTAAACATTTTCTCATATGCTCTGTCAATTCACATAAATGACAAAGCAAAAGATGATAGAGAACTGGAGGTTATAAATACCGAAATAGACGAGTAAAATTAGCGTATAAAGAATGTAAAGTATGATCAGATTCGGGTCGAACATTTGCTTTTCACGCATTAGCCGAATGCGCAGTGACGTCATTATTTTTACCAAGCAATATTTACAGTTGTTACGACTAAATTTGTCTACGAGCTGTAGTATGCAAAATTGGCGTGCAAATTTAGGAGGTGTGTTCACAAGAAAGGAACTTGAGGTTCAGCGGCTAACATAGCTGCTCTTTTTTTCCGCCTGACAGGTTTTCATGTTTACTATAGTACGGGCGGTCCAGGAAAAATTATAATCGCTCAGCGCGTGCAGTGATCCTCGAATTGTATTTGTGCACGTGAGGAGCTAATAGTAGAATGCCGGAGGTGCCAAATCAAAGCCCTGAAATGGCCATAATATCTCACTCTTGTATTGAGCATTATTAATACATCCCACAGATGGAGCTTTACAAATCAAGCTATAATGGCCCAATCACTAGTACGAAGGTGTTCAGTAAATAGAAGACAGTTTACAGAAAGATCAAAATCACGAACGACCTACGGCTCTAGCCCTACACCTACCTTCTTCACACGAAAAACGATGTGTTTTGTCGAACATGAGTATGCGGAATAACAAAAGGACAGTCTTTTGCTTCTGCGCATTTCATTTTACAGCTTTTAAAACCCCTATAAGACATTAGTGATCCGACATGCCACCCAGTAACTCATGTAAAGCAGACAGCACTGTAAATCTTTTTTTTTTTTTGGTAGTTATTGCTATCACTAAGCCCACTAAGGCAGCATTCATTTGTCGCTTGGTTTAGATCTCTGCATTCTGCACACATATTAGTTGTTCCTGACTAATTTTTATTTTCTTAGCTGTAGAACTGCTAAAATTTCCTGCTGCTGAAAGTGCGTTTAAAACACGCCTTTTTAAGACGTGTTCGGACTTAAAAAGACGCACCTTGCACATCGCTGCTGTCTGGTAAGGAATGCTACTGGCTTTACTTCTTCCACAAAGACATTGTTAGGAGATATTAAGTAAGGTCTGTTAACAGCGGATAGGCAAACGTGAGGTTTGTGAGTAGTTCATTATCCTTTCAAACTTTTTTCCTCCTTTCAGCGAGGTGCAGCTAGCAGCGGGAGTGGCTGCACAAGACCACTTTACATATATTATGATCGGAAATATTTTCATGATTTCTTATGAATGATATGTCTGCCCAGCCCCCACGTGAGTTTGTTGACACGTAATGTCTTGGGTGTCATGCGAGCTACTGATTGCGGAGAGTACTTACGTCTCTGTGACGAGGGTTCCTTGCTGGCACGAGTAGCGCACACATTCTCCTTCTGGGGACACGCTTTGTCCATTGTGTAGAAAGCCGCCTGATGGTGGTAGGCAAGGGGTCTCAGGAGCTGCATGTTTAAATTGTTATGACGGTGAATTTTCTGGCTTCAGTGCTTGGAGCAAGAAACTGTTCACATCGAAAGAGTTTGCTCACTATAAACGGCTTTTCAATATAACGAATTAACGGTATTCCTTAACCGTATTTTATCCATAATTATAACTTTAGCGACCCTTGTTAGAGGTGAGGGGACTGAGAACATGAAGCCATAATATAGATCAATGTTATATCAGTTATTAAAACAAAGAAAAAAGATTTAGTAATCCCTGCAGCGCGGGAAAATTTGATGCTTTTTCCACAGAAAACAAACATTGCTCCACTAAACACACACGAAGCTCGGATGAAGTGCGACATTCGCTTATTACGTGTCGCAATGACTACGGCGCCTAACTCGAACTGCATGTGGTAGCGTTCCAAGTTTTTAATGAACGCACCGTGCAAAGTTTGACGCTACGTTAATCCTGCTTCGAAAACCTGAAATTATGGGAGACAACAATATTCAAGAACGAGCTTCAAGCATTATTTTTTTCTTCCATGTCTGCACTTCTGACGAAGGAGTTTCGCAAAATCTAACACAGCACCCGACAGCCCTCCATTTTAATACCTATAGACACTGCAGAGCAAGCAGTTCCAAACTTGGTTCTTCAGCTGTCAGTAAAGACCAGCCTATGTGGAATCCCCAATGATTTTCTGATAAAATATGCAGAGTCGGTTGCCACATACCTCGTAAATGATTTTAAGATATCTATTATCTCAGCTTCTTCCCCTCGTGCTTAAAAACACGCCAACATTATTCGATAAGAGTAGTTTTATGTCTATTTTCAAAAGTTTCCAAACCAATCTTCCTTTTTTTTTGTAGATGCCCTTGGTTTCTCGAAGATACTAGTCTGTATTTAAACACATTATGGTGTACCTTTGCAATAATAGCGTATGGGTTCCGGAGAGGTCTTTTTATACAGTTGTCTGAGCTTGTAGAAACTGGTTGCGATATTTGTAATGGAATAAACTGCTGTGGTGAAACTAACAATATATTTCTGTACTTCGAAACAAAACCCTCGATTATATATGCATTCCACCCAAATTGGCTGCTTTATATTTGTACTATGCTCAAATACCCCTAAATAACAGATTTTCTTCTTGATCACTTCCTGTCCACAATTAACATACCTGAGTTGTTATAAATCGACTTTTTCCCCAATTCTTCCAGGTGGGTCCCAGAGAAGTGTTCGGCACCCTTGTATTTTTTATTTTTATAAGTGGCTCCCAAAATCTACCCTTGTTCTAGTAAGATTGTTCGCTCATGATTGCGTTTTGTACAAAAGAATTAAGTCTTTAAGTGATCAAGAACAATTAGACACTAACCTACAAGAAATAGAAAATCGGCGTGCCTAATGCAAATAGGGCTAGACCCTCAAAATCTGAAATCATGTTTATTTCTACGAAGAAAAATATGCCATAGCCTTACTCTATTGCAGATAAGGAAGATGATGAAATACAAGAGCACAAGTGTATTCGTTTAATATTCTCTTCCAACCTACACTGGAATATGCATGTATCTAATGTGCGCTATAAGGCAAACAAGGCCATTTGGGGACTAAATTGTAAAATATGTTGTTCAACTGTAAAAATTGCCGCTTTAGGATCTGGTAAACGCTTTTCAATTCAATCGGTTGTTTATTGTGCTAGAAATAGAATATATATAGAAATAAAATTCAGCAGGATGCTCCAAAGCAGAATTGTGTGTGGGGCCACCTGTACAAGCCATATGTGAGAAAATACAGTGAATCACGCTAACATAGAACAATATGTTAAACAGTTCAATTTTATTTCTCATACAATCCGAATATTGAAACAACCCACAGTACAACCAAGAGGGAAACAAAACAATTGATTCCTACACACTACAATGACCTGAGTCCATATCACCGTTAAAAAAAAAAAGCTTGTTTCAGTTAATGTTATGTTATCGCAAGTGCAGGAACAATAGCTGTAGGAATATTGTGTGGGATCCCCATACCGTATCTATAGCATATCAAAAATGAAAAAAAAAATTACTTATACTGCCTACTTATTCATCTTAATAATTATCGCTGGACAAATCCACCGACTCAATTATCCAGATCAGCAAACCATGAAAAGGTATTTTAGAATTTCGAACATAAAGAAGAAAGCTGAAGTCTCTAATCTTTCTAATCAGTGGTTAGATTAAGAACAATACGTCCCACTATGTTGAAAAACATCCCAACGTGCCCTCAAGACATCACTTTATCCTGTAGTATATTTCTACGCCACGTTCTTACGTAATGATTGTTTTAAATGGACCTTTTTTTTACTCGAGTTACTAGAGTTCAATATGCTACCTGACCCCTTCGTAGAAAGTGATTCCCTTGCTGCTTTTTTTAAATGCCTAAATCATACATCTACAATAACTCATCAACATAAGATTTGTGCCTCTCATGTGCGTTTTTGCTTCATATTTGCTCTTTTATGTCAAGCGTTCTTTTGTATTTTGTGTAGGATTTTTATAACGGTGGAAATATAGCTCATGTTGACTGGATATTTATAAAATGTTTACAGTTTTAAGTTTGCCAAGGTGGTTCACATTTTCAGGGAATCAATGAATGAACGGACCAACGAAGAAACAAACAGAAATCATGGTTGATAAGACAAAGTGGCACCAGATCGTAGACTTTTCTGCGGAGAGTATGCTGTAAAACACTTAATAGCACGCATCTTCATGTTAGGTCTGTGATAGAATCCGAGTGGCTGAGACTACTTTCTTCCTGTTGAACGAGCTATTTTTAGGTGGTAGTAATGGAGTCGATCAAGGAATCCTTCCAAAAGATGTGTATGTCGTGAGGCATGCTTGAGGCAAAGAAAAAAGTTGGCAGTGTGGAGGTTTTTGAAAGACACCCACGCACACGCACACGCGCACGCATGCGCGTGCCTTTCTCAAATGTTGCTTTACCGTACGTACTCGCGCTTGTTGTCGGCGACATTTGCCTGTCAGCCAGCTATTTGAACCTGGGACGCAAAGTAACGCTGTATTTATTTATGTTTTTACTTTGATTACTAGAAGGTATAAAACTAACGAAATGTAAAGAAGCTTGACTTGGGCCAATAAACGATGGGCAAAAAAGCAATAGTAGGCATTTCAGTTTGCCATTGAGTGTAAAACCTCGAATCCACGAGCACCAATTCAGCAATAATCTCTGCATTCGTTGCGGACTGCGCCAAAAGTTTTGCAATCATTTCGCAAGTAAGCTGGCGATAATCTAGTTTCAACATTTTTATTACTTAATGATTTTCTGCTCCTGCTTGAAGCTTAGGAATTCTTTTCGACCTACAGCATACATAGTTTACTCCAGAAATTACAGTTTATCATAGTGCAGGGAAGTTCTTTGCTTACACAATTTTGAATGATTTGGGAGAGCTCACATAATCCTGAAAACAACAATATTTGCAACGCTCTGTGCGGACACTTAAGCTGTGGGCCCTTTCTACAACGGTGCATTAATCCGTTCATTCAGACTAAAGGTATGGATGTTACTTGTGCTCTCCGTCGAGATCCGCCATTACTGGCTCTATGTTCACAAAGCATGCAAACTTGCTCCTAAGTATTTCAGTATTTAGGAACACATTAGCGGAGCTGTTTGCAAACATCTAGTTGGAATGGTCATCAGCGTTCCGTTATAGGCAGCCTGTCTAGCATTCATGTATCATTAGCGTCGTATCTCACTGTTATTTATCGCACTATGAGCGAGAAGGCGCTGTTGACACGCTCGGTTAGCACGTAAGATACTAAACGATGCGTGCTGACAAATGATTTAATTGGGAAAACTCACCTAATGGTGGATCGCAAGTTATTTTGCAGCAGTCTGGAAACTTAGCAGTTGGATTGGTCCTGGTGCAACGAGGTGGCAGATCCGTGCACCTGAAATTTAGAACAAATTTAGGAGTTTAGAAGAAATTTAGAACTTAGAACGGAATATAAGCTAAAGCAAATATGGGAATGGGAGGAGACAAAAAAGCTATGCTGTTTGAAGAAAAAAAAACCAACACCATAAAACCAAGTAATATTCAATAACGTTTCCTAAATATGTGCATCTAGTTTTCCCCACACGAAGTCTAAGTTACTAAGCTGTACGAAAAGGCTAGTTAAACTATGAAGTGAGCGAAATTCTGCCGCACAAACAGGCATTGCTACACACTTGCGAACTGGCCACCTGCACTGTATATGGACCAGACGTATATAAATGACGTATGAATGTAAAGGCATTTACTCGATGTATTTACAGTATATATACAACAGCCTCAACTGGCATAGCAGCGAGCAGCAACACGGAACCAGTCCCACTTCTTCGTCATCACCTTGTCCTTTCCGCGAGGCAAGAGAAGGAAACACTTCATCGTCGTCATCGCGTAACAATATATTGAGGCGTATTACAGAAATATTTATAAAATAATTTTATTGAGTTTTTATGGTGTCTTGTGCAGATACAACAGCAAAATAGATTTGAACAGAATAAGAAAAACTGTTTGCTAACATGCACCTACATCAGAAAGAAGCATCAAACAACTAGTAATTGGACAAACATATTAGTGCCTCGCCATGGTTACCCAATGGTTAGGGCACCCGACTGCTGTGCCTATAAGGATGCGGGATCAAATCCCAGCCGCAGGGGTCAATTTTCGAAGGAGGCGAAATTAAGGCACCTGTATGCTGCGTGATGTCAGTGCACGTTAAAGAAACCTGGGTGGTCGAAACTTTCAGAGCCCACCACTACGGCGTCTCTCATAGCCTGAGTCACTTGGGGACGTTGAATCTCTATAAACCAAACCAAATATTAGTGACACAAAGAGGTAGCGCGAATAACATGACCAACGGAAAACAAAGGCACACATCCCAGGCGATATCTTCACACTGATTTTTTTCTGAGGCTACTATGGGTATTGTGTCATAAAACGTAACGGCAATGATGCACATTCGCTTGGAGGAACCTAAAAAAGAAAAGAAAGCACAGCGGCGAAAAGTCACCGATAAAAGCCGGGCGCTATCATGAATCATTGATTTACAGCACAGTAATAAGCAGGCCTGCTCTCTTTTTGTCGAAAAATGGACTTCTTGCTGACAAGTTTTCTTTCAAAGCATTGACTTTTGAAATTTGCATGTGCTCTCGAGTTATCTGGTTTTAGCTTTTAACTAACAAAGTTTAGAAAACGGAAAGTTCAGTTAAATCGGGACAGTATGGAAGCCATGCACATAGTCATTTTTCAAGATAAATGTTTTGGTTTGGTTCATTGGGGGTGTAACGTCTTAAAGCGACTCAGGCTGTGAGGGACGCCGTAGTCGAGTACTCCGAAAATGTCGACCATCTGGTGTTTTTTAACGTGCCCTGAGATCGCCTTGCTTTTCTCCTCCATCGAAAAGCGGCCGCCTTGGCTCGGATTCGATCCCGCATCTTTGGCTGCCACAATCTAGCCCCCTAACCACTTGGCCACCATGGCGGGGCGCAAGGGAACTTTTTCAGAATGCTGTGTACCTCTATTTTGTGAACCAAACTGGGCTACTTTGACGCCGTAAATAGGTGATCGATGCTATTATGCAGCTTTCGCCCTGTGAACGTTTCCGCCTGCCTTTACCTTTCTTTTTCATTTTTATTTCGGTTATTATTGGCTCGTACTGCTAACAGTCCTTAAGTATGTGTCGCAGTGATTCTCTTGCATATAATTCAGTAGAAAGCTAGCGCCCCTTGCGTGGGACTGTTGTTTGTTCGCTATTTCTTATGTTGCACTTTTCTGTACAAAAAGTACTGCCTTCCCGAGATATCGACCGCTGTCAGAAATATTAGACAGTGGTCATGTTGACATTGCGATGGAACCAGACAATTATGTCCCCTCAAGGCATCAATTAAATATGCTGAGATGAAAATGATATATATTGCATAAATTAGAATTAGAATGCTGACTGAAGCAAAACTCAAGAGTTTTGATTTGTTTTATTTTCGCCCATCTTTGCATCCACGTATAACATTATAACGTCTAAAAGCTGCTTCGTGTGCAAACCCAGAGCAACGCATTTTTCTGCTCTCTAGATTGCTTTGTACTGAAAAGCGCTCATTTGTGGCAAATAAATCTACGAAGAATAATTCTCTAGTTCATCACTTGCAAAACAGTAAACACTGCGATTTTCATGGTTATAGAAGAAATAAGTCTGCATGTCTTGCGAGGAATGCGACCCTTTTACATACAGCCTCTACGCCAGCATAGTTCTTGGCTTGGCGCACTTACATGCAGAGGCCATTGAATGCACACAGCATAGCGCATTGGTTTGCCGGGGGCGAAGCTTCAGTAAGGTCTCGCGGCCGTTAAAGTTGTCAGGAAGGTGCAGCTAGCCCCGGACTAAGCTAATTAGAAGGATATGGGAGATGCGTCTTGATTGTAGTGGGTATTGTTTAGTATATGTTGTTGATGATGACCGGAAATAAGTTAACCAGGCTACTAATGAACATTATTCTACTGATTTCTGATATCTTAGAACACCGGGACGAATCTGCCACAGAAGCATTGTTCGTATGTCAAAAAGTATATTCATAAAATACTGGTTCCCTTTCGCTGAAACCTCCACTATATCGCTGTGCAACTACGCATCAGTGATCGCAAAAATGTGTGCATCACGTGAAATAAGGTACCCTCTAAGGCGAGGTTTTGAAGTTGCGTTCCACGAAACCCAGGGTTTCGAGCACTGCTTCTGTGGATTTCGAGAGTTCTCCCTGAACTGGTGATCTCTGCTATGTGGATCAGCTCTTGTATGGTATGTGTTGTTTTTTATAACGTTGTTCATTGCCGTGGGGCGCAGAGGGAGTGATCAAGGGAAAAAAAAGGAGGCGTTTTTAAAAGAAATGTTGGCGGATCTAATGAAGTCGAGAAGGGAGCGATGATGCGGCTCCAGCGTCCTGGTCCCAGCACTATGTGATTGCGGGTTGTTCGGTGGGAGACTTACTGCCGCTATTACCGAATTCTCTTAGGCTTCAGCGCCGGGCAAACCCCCAATAAATGGCGAATACGAGCGTTAGTATTATGGGAGTTGCAAACAGGACATCCAAGGCGTACATAAAGTATCGAAAATGAAGCCGCGTTCGAGAGGTGAGTGCAAACC
This sequence comes from Amblyomma maculatum, assembly GCA_023969395.1. Classification (NCBI taxonomy): domain Eukaryota; kingdom Metazoa; phylum Arthropoda; class Arachnida; order Ixodida; family Ixodidae; genus Amblyomma; species Amblyomma maculatum. The sequence continues at coordinate 92,481 of JAJIZL010033311.1, read as the reverse complement.
CAAACCGCAGCCTCCGAAGCGCAACCTCTTCAGCACGAGTAAGTCCGCGAGGGAGGGTCACCGAGCACGAGGGACGAGCTCACATATGTGGAGCTGGAGGTGCTCCTTTTTTGTGAAAAGAAGGGTAGCATTATCCGTGCTGAGGAGCGTGACACTGATGAGGGTAGCATCACCAGGCGGGCTGCAGAATCTGGAGAGCTTTGTAAGCTGAGGAAGTCACATGGGACCTACTCAATTCGATTAGGTTGCTTGGTACGAGTCGCCAGGCAGTGAATATTTCGGCACATATTTGGGCTGCGACTTACGCGTAGGAGTAGACATGTTGTTCGAATGCTATCGGTGCGGTTGAAAACGTGAGCTAGAGCTAAAAGCGAAGTGCGTTTTGGAGAGCGACCAGCCCAGCACAAGAGAAAGAATGAGGTTTCGGGAATAGAAACCTGGACGTTCTTTTTCAGTGCAGGCTTGCAGAAACAGTAAACTGCAGTTATCGTTTCGCCGCCCAGGATGCTGTCATCAGCATATATAACAATCCAGCCACGGAACGAGTGGGTATCTTATTCCGCGACTAGTTTGCGAAGGGACCATGCTGCATAAAGTGAGGTTGTTCGAAGAAGTTCCGTAGCGTTGTTAACTTCAGCTGGACAAAGTGCATTTGAGTAAGAACTGGTGGTGCCGTCAACAGCATGCTGCGAAAAGGCGGCATTAAGCCTACGAGCATTGGACCGATGCTGCGCCACCTCGTCCAGTGTGTTAAGCTAAGTATTCTCTTGAAGTACTATGATCGGTGTGATGAGAGAAAGGCAAATGATACTTCTCAGAGCTTCTCGATTAACGGCGCCCAGGCGATCCCACTATACCCTTGTTAAGTGCTGAAACTGTCCTTGATAAATGCGCGCGTTTGCGTACCCGCTCTTACGAAATGTCCTGCGGCATGAAAGGGGGCGCACCGATTTTGGGAAAAATATGGCTGATTAGGCCCAAGATATGCATCGCCGCCTTTTAGCCCGGAAGCGCCAGGCAGTCCATCGTTACCGACTGATGGATCGGCAATCCCAGAGTTTTCAGTGTTGGACATTCTGAAGGTGGATTCCAGATTTCACGCTGCCGTGAGTTTACAGCGTCCCCAGCTGTTGGAAGTTGACGTGAACGTATAGTTTTGCTTATGCAAATAATTTAACTGAGAGATTTAGCGTAATTACGGTAATATCGAAGTCTGAATTTAAGGCAAGTGTTAAGGCTGCAGGTATGGTGAGTGCTCAGCACATTGATTTCATCAGCGTACTGTAGAAACGTAACGTCAGGACACCATGTAAAGGCGTTGTAATGAAATGAGAAAAAAGGCAATAATAAATAAAGTTGACGAAAATACCAAATACCGAACCCTTGGGTATACCGTGAGGGCGTCAGATGATCAGATGGAGTCTCCACTGAGCCGTGTGGCAAATATTCTCTCTTCAAAACGTTTTCATATAATTGCCTTCTCTTACAGGAAGATGTAGCATGCTAGTGCAATACAGTATAGCAGATGACTATAAGCTTTTCGATATCCATGGCGAGTATGGTACGTACAATGTATGGTATGGCCCGCAAATTAATACGCAAGGGAGCGCCATCGGCCGGTCTAACGTAGAAAGACAGAACAAAACAATCGCTATCAGGGTCAAAGTCCTCGCATTTGGTTGACCCTTGCCAGAGATGTCAAGATTGTAAGCCGGACTGTAAGCCGGTGTGCAAGAAAAAGTCTAAGCCCCTCTATCAGAGAGGCTTTTTACATATCAAGACAAGGGAGTACATGAATAAGCGCACCGTCGATTGCTCTAACACAAAAAGAACTGGCATATCTAGACCACACATGGAACTAATCTCTCCCGTCGCTTCCTTCATCTTTTTTGGTAACTCCTGTTTGCTTTCGTGACTATGAGGCTCTTTTGCCTTTGTTTTTCATCTTATCTTAGTTAGTTCATCTTATATAATTAGTATCATACCCTACACTTTTTCTCTACTTGATGCTATCACGTTTGTTTTCTTGTGTTTTGTTTCGTGAGATGGGTATTTATTCCGTGTTTTTCAATAAGAAGTTTAGTTGTGAAAAAGCGCTCGTGTTGTGTCCTTTAACTCTTGGTCCTCGTTTTTCATGCTACCTTCAAAATGAGAATGAAAATAATTGCCTCTAGGAATTTAATAGCAGCTGCATCTGCCTTCTGGGTGGGGTGCGCCAGTTTCAATAAAGAGGCATATGTGAGAACGCATGTTAGTATACGCCGCCTCCTTTCCTGGACAGAAAGCAATATGCGCACGACGGTCGTTCATCGAAGGGGCGCGGAAGTACTGGCAAGGCATCGTAAGGAGGCCCACGCCAGAGGCTTGTGCGAGAGAAGATGTGTTTTGAACTCCCCGCTTTAGTGGAGAGGCCCCTGCAATCCCATTAAAGCACACCAGGAAAGCCGGTACACACCATCCTACGTTAGGAGTCTAAGCGTTGCAAGAGAAGAGATGTCTGGTAGGATAGCTGGTTCACTGCGACTCGGAATAGAGATGCTGTAGATATTTTCTATATGCCGCAGACACTGGCAGTAGCGTTGAATAAAGCAACTGGGCGGGAAATGGTCGATGGCAACTCAGCACTTCTGATTTCTGTGCCAGATCCCGCTGAATGTCTACGAAATGCAATTAGTTTATGGGGCTCTCGGAGCTTAGATACCTATTCAACAGGCGTGCAATTTCATCATCAACTACTGCCACGTCATCGTTGAGAGGTTCCGGCATGCTGTGTTGTTTTGTAGTTGCCGGCACCGCCGGTCCGTATGCACTTTGTCGCTGTATGTCTGTTTCACAGGGATTTCGTGCGAATGCGGCTTGGGAAGCTCGGAGCACTCGTCATCATCCCGTTGGGCAGTGGCAAGCCAGTTGAAGACCTGCACTGGGACTATTATCACATTGGGTTAAGTTATTGTCACAAATACCTAAAGCAGAGGCAGCTCAGGTGACAGAAACAGCCTTATGGCCAGTGCTCGTAGTTGCCAACTGCGCGAGATTTTTCTCCTTTCTCTGCCAGCTGGTAAACCAGGTGGCATTACTCCCTCCCCTAAAAAATGAAATCACGGAACGTGAGGTGTGGCAGTACAAGGTAATCAATGCACGGCTCACACCACGGCATCAGACATCGCCACATTGGCACGACATTGCATCACACGTCACTGGGTGAAGTAGGGTTTCAGTCGGGCGCTGTGCACAACGTTGGAGCGGGGTTGGCGACGGCTAGGTTGGCTAATACCGTCGGGAACCACTTCATATGTGACGTCCATTACATGACGCAGTATTCTGTAGGGACTGAAGTAGCGGCACATAAATTTTTCCCATAGTCCTCGGCGTCTCACTCGGATCCGAACCTAAACTTGTTCCCCAGGTGCATAATTGACATGCCGGTGTCGAAGGTTGTACCGGCGCGCATCCACAGACTGCTGATGTTGAATGTTGAGGAGTGCAAGTTGGAGCACTTCCTCAGTGCGTTGAGAGAATAACTCAGCTTCCAGCGCCAACGGCTTGTCTTCAAAAGTGCACGGTATCATGGCGTCCAACACTGTCTGGACGTCTCTTCCGTAGATGAGACGAAACGCAGTGAACCGAGTCGTTTCTTGCACGGAGGTGTTATAAGCGTATGTCACATAAGGAAGGATCTCATCCCAGTTCTTGTGTTCCATGTCCACATACATAGAGATCATATCGGTGATGGTCTTATTTAATATTTCCGTCAGCCCATTGCTTTGAGGGTGATATGCCGTAGTCTCGCGGTGGCTTGTGAGGCTGAGTTCGAACACGTCTCGAATAAGCTATGCCGTGAATGCTGTGCCTCAGTCAGTAATCAGATACGTTGGGGCACATGCCTCAAGATGATTTGGTACATGAAAAAATTGGCGATTGCTCCGTTCTACCGCCATAGTGTCCGCATACCTCGTTAAATAGTAGGTTGCGACTATTACCCATTTGGTAACTGCTACAGACCTAGGGAAGGGGCCCAAAAGATCGATACCGATTTGGTTGAAAGGAGCAGCAGGGGGTGTAATTGGCTACAGCAAACCAGCAGGCAGCAGGCTTGAGCGGTGGTGACTTATGGCTTTGGCACTGGCGGCAGCCCCTGCCGTACTGGTGAACCGTGGCATCAAGTTATGGCCAGTAATAGTAGTAAGAAAATTCGAGTAAAAGTTATAAAATTAATGGGAATTAAAAAGCACAATCACTATAGTCACCGAGGTCTGGCTAACGTTAGCGACGTTTGTTAGTTGGGTCACCGGCCGGCATTAAATTATATATGTATTCCAGCTCACAATATACTGATTTACTTACATCATCCGCTCCACTTCTTTTTTCTCAGGAACACATGTCAATTGTTGGCATGGGCGAGTCGTGAAAATTCTTGATTTAAAATTCCGGTTATCAAAGTAACAACTTCCTAAAGGAGAAATAATGGTGGTCGATGATCATGTTATTTCATATGGAAGTTTATGTAAAATATATACGCTTTACAGGTCGCAGATAATTTCCAGATAAAGTTGTCGAAGGAATGAGAAGATTATGCTAGGAATAAACATTATGCGACAATGCGGATCGAAAATTCTAAAGGGCATTTCGGAACACTAAACTGCGATGAGGCGAAAGCCTCTATCGGGCGGTGGTCCGAAGCGCTCCACTACGGCACCTCTTTTCATCTGTTTTTAGTCCCAACTTCGCGATGACGCAATAGCGTAAGCTACCAGCCAACATATAAAGCCCCGCTTTAACCAAGTATAACCTGATTTGCGCTGAGCGAGCACCGCGCCGAGACCAATACCACTGGCGTCCGTGTGGACTTCAGTAGGCGCTGTGGGGTCGAAGTGACGTAGGACAGGCGGTACTGTGAGGATGCGGCATAAAGCATTGAAGGCATCGTCGCACGTTGGCGATCACGACGAAAGGTCGGAACTGCCGGACAGAAGGTCTGTCAAGGGAGCAGCAATTGAAGCAAAATTTCTAATAAAGCGGCGAAAGTAAGAGCACAGCCCGAGGAAGCTGCGTAGATCTTTGATGGAAGTCGGTTTGGGAAAGGCTGCTATGGCACGAAGTTTGGCAGGATCTGGAGATACACCTTCTTTGGAGACAACGTGGCCGAGAATGGTGAGCTGGCGGGCGGCAAAACGACATTTTTTGAAATTAAGCTGCAGTCCGGCATCAGATAGGCAGGTCAAAACGTACTTCAGACGGTAGAGGTGTGCGCCAAAGTCAGGAGAAAAGACGACAATGTCGTCGAGGTAGCAGAGGCACGTCTTCCACTTTAGGCCACGCAAAATGGTGTCCATCATCCGCTCAAATGTTGCCGGAGCATTACAAAAGCCAAACGGCATAACTGTAAATTCTTACAAGCCGTCGGGAGTTACAAAGACAGTTTTGGGGTGATAAGCCGCTTCTAGGGGAACTTGCCAGTACCCGGAACGTAAGTCTAGGGAAGAAAAGAGCTCGGCGCCTTGCAAACAATCGAGAGCATCGTCGATGTGTGGGAGAGGGTAGACGTCCTTTCGCGTAATCTTATTAAGGTGGCGATAATCGATACAGAAGCGGATAGAACCATCTTTCTTTTTTACGGGGACAACAGGTGACGCCCAAGGGCTGCTTGAGGGCTGAATCACACCATTCTTAATCATTAGGTTGACTTGCTCTTCAATAGCCTGGCGTTCGGTTGCAGACACACGATAGGGGCGCTGTCGCAGTGGTGCGTGGGTGCCGGTGTCGATGCGATGAGTGACTGTAGAAGTTTGACCTAAAGAACTTTGATGAGAGTCGAAGAAGGAGCGAGATTGATGCAATAGGTTCAAAAGCTGAGTTCGCTGCGCTGGAGGAAGATCGATGTCGATGGAACGGAGGAACAAGTCTGTAGAGGGGGAAGCGAGTGCAGGTGAAGGGGGCTGAGCGCAGTCACGGCAGAGTGCGGCGCATCGCCAGGTTCCTCAGAGATCAGAAGAGATGCGATTGGCTGGATACTGCCGAGACATTCACCATGGCGCAATGCAGTTAAATGGGTTAGAGACCCATAACATTAAAAGTCCAGCGGAAATACCGAGCACAGCGTAGGGCAATGGTAGGCACTTGCGGCGCAGGAAAGTATGGGCTGGTGTGAAGAGAACGGTGTCATCGCTAACAGAGGCACAAGCGACGCGAACAAGCACAGAAGAGCAGGGAGGAAGGTCGATATCTTCAGCGACGAGGGCTTTAGCACAGGAATTTGGTAGATCAGCGTCTGGTAAGGCATTGGGCAAAGTCTAGAACCCCACTTCAGCTCGAGTACAATCGATAATAGCAGCGTGACGCGATAGGTAATCCTAGCCTGGAATTACAGCGTGTGAGCAACTTGGCAGCACGACGAACTCAATCGTATAAAGGCAATTCTGGATAACTACTCGAGCGGTGCACGCTGCTAAAGGCTTGATATGCTGAGCGCTGGCCGTTCGCAACAAAAGTCCCGCATACGGCGTCTTCACTTTCTTTAAAGAGCTACATAGTTTTGCGTACATAACCGAAATCGCAGCAGTTCGACGGCGTCTTCACTTTCTTTAAAGAGCTACATAGTTTTGCGTCCATAACCGAAATCGCAGCAGTTCGACGGGGTCGCAGTTCTCGCCTCAGGAACTGCGGCCTCTATTTTTACTGAAGTGAAGCGTTCTGTCGACGCCGCATCGGAGAGATAGACCGGCGTCCGGCGACGGTGAACGGCGGTCGGACATGGCTGAACGGTCTGGGGAGAAATGACGGCTGGCTGGAGGCTCAGTAGGCGCGGAATACTGAGGCGTCGAAGACCAGTACCCAGCGCCATGAGTAGGTGGTGCCGACACTTGGTTTCGGCAATAACGAGAAATATGTCCAGCCAGACCCCAAGTGTAACAAATTGGCCGGTTATCTGTCGTGCGCTAGGGACTGCGTGGTCTTGGAGCCGGTCGAGAAAACTGCGCAGGTTCTCGAGCAGGACTAGGAGGCGGCTGGACGTAGACAGGTTGCGGCGGAGCATACGTAGGTGGTGGTTGGGCAGCAACAGCCGCATATGTCAACGGAGCTGCGATAGGCATGGATTGAGGGGCTGGAGGAAGGGATTCAGCTACCTGTTCTTGAATGATCTGGCGCAAACTGGGAGTGAGGTGTGCGGAAGGCCCTTCGTGGCAGGACATAAGGGAGAGCTGTCGAGCAACTTCTTCCCGAATGAAGCTCTTGATTTGTGGCAAGAGCGCAGAATGTTCAGCTGCATCTGTCAGACCAGCAAGCGACTCAGAGTGCATGGTGTTGGCGCGAGTTATGGCCCTTTGTTTGCGCAGTTCATCATAACCTTGACACAGCGTGACCACTTCAGCAACGGTACGGATATCTCGCGCAGTCAGCATCTGAAAGGCGTCGTCATCTATGCCTTGCAGAATGTGCTTGATTTTGTCGGCCTCTGACATCTGAGCGTTCACGCGCTTGCACAAGTCGACGACGTCCTCGATATAACTCGTGAAATTCTCGTCAACCTGCTGAGACCGCGCACGGAAGCGCTGTTCAGCGCGGAATTTCCTCACAGCCAGACGGCCGAAAACTTCCGAGAAGCTGGCTTCGAACACGGACCATGATGGAATGTCCGCTTCATGGTTCCGAAACCATAGATTGGCTACGCCGGTAAGATAGAAAATCACGTTGCTTAATTTCGTTTCCGCGTCCCATTTGTT
>JAJIZL010033311.1:35814-48250 GCA_023969395.1 Amblyomma maculatum | reverse complement strand
ACGATCCAGAAGAGACGTTGCTCAAGGGCGGCTCGGGATCGTAGTGGTACTGACGGACTGTATTCTCAGGATGAAGCGGGCGCTGACGGCAAAGGCGAGCGACGTGACCCGGGAGCCCGCAAGCATAGCAAATTGGGCGATTGTCGGCGGTTCGCCATGGGTTCGTAATGCGGCGTCGCTGTCGAGGGATTTGAGACTGAGGGGCCACGAAACGAGGTGGAACATAAAATGTAGGGCCGTTCTGGTAAGACGATGTAGGAAGCGGACCGCGCGTTCCAGCGGCTACTTGAGCGTAAGTGAGTGGGGCTTGCACAGGAGCGATGGGAACACTAGAAGGCAGCGCTTCGGCGACTTTCTCCTCGATAACTTGGCGGATAGCCGGCGAGATGGATGGCGCGTTGGCCGGTGCTAATTGCGAAGTGCAGACGGTCGGCTGAACTGGATGGAGGAGGGACAGCTGGCGTGCAACTTCTTCGCTGATGAAGTCTTGGATATTCTGCATTAATTGAGACTGTTCCGGAGACGGCGTAGCCAGTGCCAAGCCAGCAATGCCGGCAGGTGCGGCAGTCCGCCGCGTAGAAGCGCGTTGCTTTCGTAGCTCGTCAAACCTCTGGCACAGGGTTATAATGTCGGATACGGAAGTAGGGTACCTGGCCGACATCATATAGTACGCATCATCAGTGAGACCTTTTAGAACATGGGTGACTCTTTCGTGCTCGGGCATAGACGGATTGACCCGCTTGCAGAGGTCAACCACGTCCTCAACATAGCTGGTAAACGTTTCCTCGGGAAGTTGAAGCCGTGCATGGAGGCGTTGTTCGGCGCGGAGTTTACGTACCGCAGGACGGCCGAAGACATCCGCGAAGTTCTTCTTGAAGACAGACCACGTCGGAAGATCGGCTTCGTGGTTTCGAAACCACAGATTCGCCACGTCCGTGAGGTAGAAGAGGACGTTGCTCAGTTTGATGGAATCGTCCCAGCGGTTGTAAGTGCTGACGCGCTCGAAAGAGGCCAGCCAGTCGTCGACGTCATGGTCGTCGATACCACTGAAGAAAGGTGGGTCACGGGGGCGTTGTGCTCCGGGACAGAAGATGGTGGCAGCAGTGGCAGGGATGGGCGCCGATGGTTGGCTGGGAGCGTCCTGCATGGTTGTGACCGAAGGCGGTAGCGTGCGGTTTCGAAGTTCCAGGGTGAAATTTGCGAGGAGGACTGGGGCGACGACCGAGATACCTCCACCAAGTGTAAGGTGTTTCTTGGGGTACCAAGACCGTAAGCAACGTCCGCAAACCAAAGCGACGAGGGTAGCGTTCGAATCAATGGTGCAGTGCTAACAAGGCTCCGGCTCCACTTCGTCTACCTCTTCGGGTTGGCGCGCGAGCTGATGGCGATGGGGGATACTACAATGTATTCAATTTGTGTATACAATGTCCAAACAGCATGCAATTCCTCCAACGTATTAACCTGAGAGAGGCAAGTACAGATGAGTATCAACAAAATGTCCGCTTGGGCAGGCAAGAACGGATCTAAGTTCTTTCCACAAAAACAATAGCTCTATCCTCGCTTAGAGGAGGCTTGCAAAATGATCTCAACTGACACAGACTCCATTATCTGTTAAACAAGAACATCAATTTTTAGGTTTTATTTTTGATAAAAAACTCCCTTTCCTGCCGCACATAAACATTTAAAGAAAAAGCATCCCAGGATCTCAGTGGGCTGGAACAACGCTCGAGAAAACGCGGGAGGTTCGATAAGGCGTACCTACTACATACTTATCGTTCTCTGGTACGGTCTAAGTTAGACTACGGTTGCATAGTATACGGTTCAGAAAGACCATCCTATTTGAAACGAGAACATGCGCTCTATAAGCTTGGTTTACGGTTATCATCCGGTGATTATAGAACGTCGCCAATAGCCAGCCTTTATGTAGAGACCAATAAACCTGCCTTAGATGATTGAAGAAATGCACTAATTTGTACATATAAGTCCTCGAAACCTGTTCGGTGGCTAAAAAGTTTTGTTACTCTATCATAACGAAATGCTCATCCCGAGGACTATCCAACAAGCCCTAGGCGATTAAGCCACTGCCCATACGGTTTGAAGAAAAATGCCAGGGGTTAGGTATAATGAAAGAATCTAAATGCATTGCATCAAGACATAAACTGCTACCACTATGGTACTATCTCCCCACAGTCTGTGACATCACATTAACACAATTTCGGAAAACTTGTGCACCACATGAGCATATACTACAAGAATATCTCACGCTGAAAGAAAAATACAGAAATTACATGAAATTTCACACTGATGTCTCAAACACTGAAGCACATGTTGGAAATGCAGTAATAAAAGACATAATTGAACAGGCAATACGACTGCCTCAAATGCAATAGTTTTCACCGCTGAGTGTATTACCGTTTACGTCGCTGTAAAAAAAAAAAAAAAGAAAAGCAAACGAGAAAATCACACAATCATTTATACAGACTCCCTGAGTGCGCTCTCCCGATTAAACTCTACAAATGCTGCCAACCTCCTAATAGGAACCATGATACACAATGCAGCAAAGGTCACTACACAACGACGTATCATAAAATTATGCTGGCTAACAGTCATGTTGGAATCAACGGTAATGAGAGGGCAGATGCATGCTCTGCACGATCCAGAATGGTGAAAAACATATAAATACGCCACAGAGAGACTGTATTACTTTAGTGCACTGCAACCTGAGTAGAAAATTGCAGGCTGCTTGGAAAAAAAGAAGCAAACAAGCTTTTTTCTGTAAAACCCACTTTAGTAGAATAGAAATCATGCCGCCATTAGGAAGTTTTTACCGAAGAAATTTTATGCCGTCTACATACAGGACACATCACCCATAGTTCCCTGCTAACAAAAAGGCAAACCTGGATATGAAAAGTGTGGTGATGAGCTCACAGGTAATCACATTTTAATCTCATGCTCACGTCTTGAACAACTAAGGAGATATTTCTCCTTTACTGTATTTTACGAATAACAGAATCCATTTCATCCAGCATTGCTTTTTAGTTGAACAAGCACTCGTCGATTTTTCTCTTGTCTGTACATTTCTTAAGAAAGCCAATGTTTTAGGTCAATATGAGCGTCATAACTCTTGGCACTTCACTTAACAAATCATCTAACCTTATGGTAGGCGCATGATAGCTATAGTTGCTTACGCGCCATAAAACCTATATAAGTAACTAACCAAGCTTTAGTTCAGCGTGGCCGTATATAATAGGGCTGAAAGACTTTCGTGCCCGCATGCTACTCAAATCGGTCTCTTTTTTGGGAATGAAAAGCAAGCTGGGCTTTAGGGGCAAAAAGTAAACACAACCATATTGGGGTCGCTGAACAAAGTCGCGGCAGCTTCTCGTGAAAAAAATAGCGCTAGCCCAAATGGGACTGCGAATTCAATGGTCCTGTTGCTACTGATTGGCCGTAGAGGGGCTGAACACACCAGAGTGTCATACTACTGTGAAAGCCTTCTTTCTACCCTGCCTTTCTATTAAATGCTGCCCTAAATTGTGATTATAAATAATTTGTTTAACAATTGTAATCAATTTTAATTGGTTAGAAAAAGGGCGTGGCTTAGACTCACGCGCTAGGCGACATTGTGCTAAAATAACTGGAGATTACACACGCATGCCGGCTACTCCTTGAGTGGTCAACCTGCACCGCCTGCAACTCTCCATATATTATCAACAGGGGGAAGAAGGGTAGGGGTGGCCGCTCCTGACCCTACGGGGCTGGGATTCATAAGGTCACCGCCGCTTGCGGCGGGGGCTAGCTTGCCACCGGATTTGTGTGTTGTAGGCCGACATTGCCCCGCCATCGCTTCAGTGGTGGACGACGGTTTTTGCGACGAGTGCCTTTCTCTCCCTCTTCTTTCTCTTTCTTCTCTATTCTCTCGTCTGTCCGCCCGAGGCAGGGGCGGTGGCTCAGCTACAGAGCCAGTAGCAGGCCCGTGCATTTTCCTTTTTCCTACAGTCGCAACAACGACAATATTATCAAAATTCAGAACATGCTACTTAACCGCTTGAACTACGTGCAGAAAGTGAGAATACATTGAACATATGAACTTGTAAAATTTTAGGCAGTCAGTTTATGTAGGGCACATATGTAAAAATAAATGAATAATTATGGCCACAAGGGCTCAGTGGGAAATATTTGACTAAGGTTTCTTATCAATTACCTCAAAGGGCCCCTAATGGGTGTACAGCTTATTCACGTGACGTCATTGCAGCTTTACTGGCAACCATGGCATGCACAACGCAACATCGGAGAGGAGAAATAAAAAGAGAGAAAGGGCCTATGGCGAATCATGAAACGGCGTCGGGGAAATCCGAGCTCTGGTTGGACAGCGTTCCAAACGGCGTCCGACAAATGAACGGCGCGCAGTAGAAATTACGCTGGTAGACAGACGCCGACGCTTCGGAGACATTTTTTGTGTGCTTTTAGTTTCGAACCGCCCAACGTTATGGCGTCTCCACAATACAGGGTTGCCACAACTGCCGCCAGCTAAACTTGGGGGTGAGTAGGGTCTATACTATGGTCAAGCTCAAACTGGGCTTAATCCTGTAGTATCAGCATTTGTCCATGTCATTATGAGAGGGGCTGACCGAAATCGAAACTAAACATTCATCCAGAGGGGTACACAAATTCTTCAACCAGGCTTACACAAGGGAAAGATAAGCAGCAGTCATCTTTAAAGCTTAGTGCTCAATCTGTGTAAAGACCGTGCGAAAGAAGGAATAAAAAATAACGAATGCTTGGATCAAGATGGGTGCTTAAATCACTTTAGTATTTCAATTTATTCTGAAAACGCTCTTTATGGAGAACAACAAACAGGTATGAGAAAATACTTGGCAGGTAAGGATTAAGCTCCGTAATATGTGTTTATTAGAATATGCAATAGCTTGAGTAATACATTTCCTTTTACGGGACGGCATGAATTGAGCTTCATCCATCCGAGCGACACGAAGCATGACGTCTATGGCAAGCATGGTCCAAGCTTTTTTAACCGGGTTTGACGGGGCACCTGCGAGAAGAAAATAATGTGAAAATTTGTCGATGAGTTTATTATGATACATATTTTTCCCACTTGATATACTCATAGCGATTATTTTTTTATGTGCAGGAAGTTGAAGAACAATAAGTCGTATTCCGGTTACTAGTTAGGGCCAGCGGCTACAAAGACAGTGTTATTGTTAAACCTGAGAGAAAAAAAGCTAAGTAGTAGCAATTACAAGATATTAGGAGCATTCCGACGAATAGCCAAACCGAACAGCATTGCTCTTCCTTAGAATGCAGCTGTACAAAAATCTTCTCGTCTTGCAAGAATAAACATATGGCGCAGGTATTGCAAAGGACGTTTAAAAATGGCCAACTCAAACTAAGACTTAAACTATAACTTTTAATGATACAACGTTTTACAGTCATGGCTGCCAGGGGAACGACCTTCTCGTTGTAGTGAAGTCTTCAGAACTTGTACTTCCATTTTCGAGCGCTATTTCCATGTTTAATTTAAACTTATTTCTTTGATAATTTCTCCTGTTAATTTTCTGAACGTTCATCGGGGCTCTGCCTTCTTTGATTATATTTCTAATTCTCGAGAATCTAGACCCAGCATTTCTTATTAAGCGGTGGTAGCAAGTAGTACATTGTGTGAGTTAAAGAGCACAGGAAAACGTCCTCTAACTTGCCGAAGACTGTGTTTTCCAGTTAATCGTGCTGATATGTGGTCGCGTATGGTGATTTGTAGTCGAGTGAGTCGGAGACAGAGGGGCACTTACTCGAGCGTGAGAACGGTTGCAGTACAATAATCGAGGTCACTAAACGCCGCTGCCCTTTCACGTATTGATATTTCTCTTACTGCCCATTCGTTGCCTCTTTTGACGAGATTGCGTTAAAGATCCCGTTCCCTATAAAATCTCAGGTCGGTGTTGCCGACATTCTGCAGCAAAAATCGCATGCATGGCTTTAGTAGCTGGTTGTTGGCAGGCCACATGGCCGGACAGTGATTGATAGGCGCATTGTGAAATATCGCGAGCCTACGTGTAATGACTGAGTCGCCAGGAGCTGCTAATTCGGGTAACTTCTACGCAATAAGAAGGTAAGATAGGAATTGAATACTCTGGGCACCTTAAATCCCAAGTGAGGCAAGGTACTCCGAGGCCACGCCTTGCAGACTACGCAGTACGGCTTGATTGGATCGCGGCTTTATATATTTCTCGAACGACCTTTCCTATAAGGTTGTGGCCTACAAAGGCACATCGTGTGAACGACCACCTGACATAGGTATAAAGCCTTGCTTTAACCAAGGCGTACGAACACGCCTCCGTGGCCTAGGGATGGCATGTCTCACTCGGAATCCAATTATTCCGTGTTCTCACCTGTCTCACAACTACGTTATCTAGGAGCTGTCCGAATGAGCAGCTCTTGAGTGCATGGAGATAGAAACGCGAGTTAAGGATATTGTAGTCCAAATAAGACGAATAAATGGCCATGGGCAGGCCGTGAAATGTGAAGGAATCAAAATGTCTCTTCAGGTAACGCAGTGACATCCTCAAGACAGCTAGGAGTGCAGGCGGTGGTAAGAAGTCGGAGGGGGGGGGGGGGATGAAATTAAGAATATTGTGGGGATAAGATAGCCACATCTGGCACACGACAAAGTATTGCAGGAATGTGAGCACTGTCTTTCTGTATTGGACTTAAGATGCTGCTGCTGCTGTAGAATAGATGCCGTACTGGTACCGTTCTTGATAGCATAAATTTATTAGAACAAATTGGCACTATTCAGCTAGGACATCCTGTTTTACACCTTTGTGGGAGCTCAGTGGGTCAAAACGAAGCTTTCATTTCGTATCACATGGCTGCTGTAAAATGGACACTTTGCTAGATTTTGTTTCACATTCTAATCGCGTTCATCGTCGAACTGCACGCTATAACTTTACCGCATCTGCAGTGATTCCCATAAAAAAATTTCAGTTTGAATGTCGCTCTTTTTAGTCGCAATCAGTGAGCTATTTTTCTCTCGTACTACTTATTCCGCGTGAGATATTACAAGAAGCATTACTTACGGATCCGCCACCGGAACAAGCGTTCCATTGTTGCACTCGTAGCGGCCACATTTCCCCTTAATCTTCTGGTGTTGTCCGTGTTTCAGAAAACCTTCCTCTGTCGTGCACGGGAGTAAAGCGCCTGCATATTTTATAATGCCGGATAGCTGTGAGCTTCTTGGTGGAAATCGTCTAGCATAAACATCATATAATAAAAGGAACAAATAGAATCAGTTTCTGTTATCTTATTATGTAGTATATTAGCCCTTAGCACTTCGAACATGAAAATTTTCGAAGTCGGTTTGTCCGTATCCTAAAGAGGTCTGAAACTGCTGCGGAGCCCGTCATACGTATTTAGTGAGATTTTACAGGGCAGGTAAGATGGAAGTCAAGGAGATGTTATTGTAATAAAGTTGCATTAAATGTATTTGTTGATGTCCAGATATGATTGTACATCGTCAGACAGTATGAGAAAGCGCGAAATTCTCCCTGTCTGTATAATTATGCTTGTAGCACTTGCAGTGGTAATGAAGGCAGATTGACTGACTACCTTTTATTGAAATGGCTGAGGTTTAACCCTATTTATACCTGGTTATAACTAGAGAAAACGCCCGCCCCTGTGATTCAGTGATTCGACTACTTAACCCATGTGCCTGGACTCAAATTCGACATTTTTCTTTTGTGCGTGCCGGTGTGAAAGCACAAAACGCGGACTGTCTAAATCACCATAAAAATGCATTGATGATGCATTGATGTTCTTTCGCCGACACGTTGCGAACTTCGGAGGGCCGCACTGAAATATCCTTGTCCCCTCTCAGAGCCTTAAGGAGCAGAAAAAGACGAAGCTGGGCCTTGTGAAGAACTCAAGGCCGTTCTGCGACACCCGACTGACTCAGGAGTTGCATAACGAAGAGTAGAGCGGTGCTAATAACATAGAGACGTCATTCTTTGTTCATGCTGTCGGCGGTCCTAACAAAAGTTGACAAGGAAGGAGACACTTTATTTTATTTAGCATTATTATTTAGCGTTCCAAAGAGACCCGCTCAGATTATGGCCGGCGCAGTAGTAGAGGGCTTCAGAAATTTCAGCATGTGGTTTATCAACGTGCATTGACGTCGTATAGTGCAAGTGTTCCCTGCGTTTTGCATCCGCCATAATGTTGTTGGAGCGGCTGGCATCGGGCCCGCGTTCTAAGAGCAAATATTACGAGGTACTTTAGCGACAAAATTAATGAAAGGCAAAAGCCTGAGTGCCGCATTCTGAACAGTGCCGCTACGGAACTGTCACTCATTATAAATAAATTATTTGATTATTAGTCATTATAACAATAATGAATTAGGTATGGAGTAAGTATTTATTAAATAATTACTTCCGTAATTAAATATGTATTGATTGAATAATAATGAATTGCTTATGTAGACATAAAATTAATAAATTGTTCTATATTTGGTACCTAATTAGGTACATATTTAGTCATTATTTACTAATTGATCATTGATTGGCATATGGCCATATAAGGCAAGCATTCTCGCCTACTGTGGTGGTGCACTGTGATTGGTTGAGGTCTCAATGACACCTTCTCGCCTCGGTCAATCAGAGCCGCCGCGAAAGCGGGACACATTTTGTCCGCGACAGCACGAGCCATTAAAGGCTTTCGCCTTAAAAGTGGAGCGCCCTCAGCACTAAGGCAACGTGGTAGACAGGAAAACTACCTTTGTTGCGGGTCACGATTAATAATAAACAATTGCCTCATTTCAGAAGACGTGATGGGTTAAATTACGTATAAGCTAGCTATTGGTATCCCAGTTAGGCCGTGAGATAAATGGGTAAACTAACTGAGACGTCAATGTTGTGCTATTTTGGGGAATATTTATCATCATTGGTAACATAACCACCCAGATGTGCAGTGGTGGCAGCCGCCATCCATCGCAGGCTAATAGCTGCAGCATGTCGTGCGGTATCGGATTAGACACTTGGTTTTAAATAATCCTTCAATATCGTTACACAATGCGTTGTTCCAACTTTCTGCCAGCCATTCGAAAAGTTCAGAACACACCCGCATTCTTTTGAATGATGTTAAATACCAATGGGTGGATATTCGATGCACTTTTCGAATATATTGTTACATCAGGCAGTGCATGCACTGATATCTGCATAAGGACGAAAGAAGAAGAATCTCGTGAGTTTTGGTGAAGACGACGTTCGAGCAGTGTCGATTGGTGCCCGATTGACGCTCCTGTGTTTCTGTGTGCTGTGTGCGGTGTCACCTTGGACTAATCTCTCGGCCCGACCTTGCCACGTAACAATATCACCAATTTCAGCATAATGTTTCTACGTGGCATCAATGATCATTGCTGAACATTACCACATATGCTGAATAGTCAGAAATGTGTTAATATTTATCTTGGATTATTCTTTTAAGAAACAAAATGATCTTTAATACTTTCTTGTATAGTACATAACCTTCAAAACTCACTTGTCTTGGGTTCGCAGGTTGTCCGGCAACACTTGGGAAAGCGTATTTTAGGAGTTTTCCTTCTGCAACCTTCGCCAAGGGCTGTGCACCTGAAATTCGTCAAATATGCTAATATGCGTCATGCGTTTGAGACTAATCTGAAGATCAGCAAAAAATTCAAAAATATAAAAAATCGACCATCTCTATGTCTATACGCAATCGACCATACGCATTGGTATTGGTTGCATGCGGCAGTCATATCTCGTTCGAGCTCAATATATCCTTCTCCTCCAACGCTAAACTTAAGAAACGAGGGAATCTGAATTTTTTGTAGCTAATAGACGTACCAGGAAAATTTCGGTAGATAAATCCGTTAGCTTCGGTATAGTTACGCAAACCAGGAGACCTTATATTTTTATCTTATTGCCGTCCTTGCTACAACCACTTACACAGGACATCAAGCACATAAATGGTTTGATTCATAAGATTTAAAGGGACACTAAAGACATCCATATATACTATCAAAATCTAATAAACCGCATTTGGTGACGCCGTCGCCGCATATCCGGCAGCAAAAAATCGACTTATTGCTCAGATATTGCGATAAGAAGTTGAGGTTTTTCTGTGTTCCCGCCGGTCGAATTCAAACTGTTTTCTCCTACTATGTAGTAGTGCAGGACGACGCGCACTATGACGCAAGAGGAGGCTCCGTGATTGCTGGCGCGCGGGGAGCGGAGAATACTTCGCAGGTGCGTGCCCAGTCATGATCGTCATTCGATGCGCACTTAGGGTAGGCGCATCTGCTGCTCCGACTCGTATTTCAGACGCCACAGATCCAAAACGAAACTATCCCAGTACGCACGAAGTGCTTGAGCCGGAACATACCCGAAATTGAAGTGGACGCCTGAGACGCCGCCAAGTATATTTTTATATTTGCCTTGCAACATTTAAGTTTTCTTTTCGCCGTCGTTTACGTGTGACAAGAGCATGTTATCATATTCGAGAAAAAACCCACTACCGCATTCAAACGGGCAACGTAATTTGCATTTATCAGCCTCAGCGATCCCTTGCGCGTCACGTGGTTTGTAGTTGCGAGTCTCGTCGTTTCAGCTGTGGCGGCGACACCTGTATTGCTGTTCTTCCTCTTTACCACCTTATAACAGCCCTGTTTTCAGTAAGAGTGGCTTTTTTGTAATCAAGAGCTGGCATTCTATCGATGCAAGCCCACTTCATTTTCATCTTTAGTGTCCCTTTAATGTCTCAAACCGACTCAGGCTATGAGAGACACTGTAGTGCAGAGGTACGAAAATTTCGACCAACTGAGGTTCTTTAACGTGCACTGACATCGCACAGCCCACGGACGTTTCCTTATGTTGCCTCCATAAAAACGCAGCCACCGACATTCGGGTTCAAACCCGGGTACTCCGACGCAGTATTCGGGCATCTTAACCACTGCACTACCACACACAATTCAAATCAGCTGTTTCGAAGGTGAATGTAGTGAGGCAGGGTGAAATAATGCGTCATAATCATCATCATCATCCTGACTATACCCACTGCTGGGCGCAGGCCTCTCCCATATTCCTCCAATTAACCCAGTCCTGCGCTAGCTGCATCCACTTGACCCCTGCAAACTTCTTAACCTCATCTGCCCACCTTACTTTCTGCCGCCCCCTACTAGGCTTTCCTTCCCGTCGAATCCAGTGTGTTACCCTAAGCGGCCATCGGTTATCCTCGCTTCGTACTACATGCCCTGCCCATGCCCATTTCTTCTTGATTTCCACTGGAATTTCAGTGACGTGAGGTATTTCTCTGACCCACTCTGCACGTTTTCTGTCTCTTAATGTTACCCCTACTATTTTTCGTTCCATAGCCCTCTGGTTTGTCCTCAACATAAGTAGAACTCTCTTGGTTAGCCTCCACGTTTCAGCCCCATAGGTGAGTACAGGCAACATGCAACTGGTGTATACTTTCCTCTTGAGTGTTACCGGTAAGCTGCTAGTCATAATCTGGGAGTGCTTGCCAAATGCGCTTCATCCCGATCTTCTTATTCTTGTTATTTCCCTTTCATGATCGGGATCTGCGCGCGGTTACTAACTCTCCTAGAAGTAATGCAAGGTGTACTCTAATCTAGCGTCGCTCTTAATTTTCCTTAGCCTTGAAGATTCCTCGGCGGCGTTTTAGCCAAAATTCTTGTGACACTTACTACCCTTTAAGAGCGATAAGGCGAAAGTCTTTGGGGCTGATTCTACTGTAGTGTTTATTTGCGAGAACCCTGCCGTTCACACAATGCTTCTTGGTGAAAGCTCCACTTGCCGGCATTGGCGCGAGTTCGTTACGGTATTTATCTTAGGAGCATGCTCCAGAACTCCAGCACACCTACTAAGGAAAAATTGCTTGACCTCATCAACCAGCACTGGGATACGGGCTGCCTACCACCACATTGGAAACACTCGGTAGTCGTCCCCATTCCCAAGCCTGGAAAACACCCCACGCAACTTGCCAACTTGCGACCGATCTCTCTAACCTCAACCGTCTGTAAGCTAATGGAACGCATGGTCACCAATCGACTTACACATTACCTTGAGACCTCAAATTACTTTCACCCGTTCCAGACTGGCTTCCGCCCTCAGCTAGGAACACAGGACAGCCTTTATCTTCTACACACCAGCCTGAACAGAGCACGCCGATGGTCCAAAGGCCGTCCTGACATACTCGTAGCTGTCGATTTACACAAGGCGTTCGATACCATCAGCCATCAAGCCATTGTCGACGCGCTCATCCACACTGGAGTTGGAGCCCGCGTCATCAACTTTGTGAAATCCTTCCTGAGTAGTAGAACCTATGAAATTCAAATCGATACCAATCACACGGCACAACATTTTACAAACCGCACGGGTGTGCCTCAGGG
>JAJIZL010033311.1:11892-30814 GCA_023969395.1 Amblyomma maculatum | reverse complement strand
GAGCATCAATGGACAAGAAGTGGAAGCTGTGACAGATTTTCTGTTCTTGGGCTCCAAGATTACCTCGGAAGGAGACTGCAGCCATGAAATTAGGAGACGCCTGCTTCTGGGAAAGAGAGCAATGGTTAACCTTGACCGCCTAGTAAAGAGCAGAGACATTAGTCTGCCAACCAAGATCCGTATAACTCGTGCTATGGTCTTTCCAGTTGTGATGTATGGATGCGAGAGTTGGACTGTGAAAAAGGCTGACCGCCGAAGAATTGACTCGTTTGAATTGTGGTGCTGGCGAAGACTCTTGACAGTTCCTTGGACTGCCAGAAGATCAAATCAGTCGATATTGTCGACCATAAACCCTGACTGCTCATTGGAGGGTCAAATTCTAAAGTTAAAGCTCAGCTACTTTGGTCATCTGATGAGAAGAGAGGAGTCGCTGGAGAAAGATTTGATGTTGGGAAAGGTTGAGGGTCGCCGGAGAAGGGGTAGGCAGCGAACGCGATGGTTAGATGGCATTCTCGAGGCATTGCAGATGAAGCTATGTGATGTTAAGAAGATAGTGAGAGACCGGAAAGCGTGGCGTGACATGGTCCATAGGGTCACGAAGAGTCGGACACGACTGAACGCCTGAACTGAACTGTGGCTCCGCAGCGCTAACACAACAATGAAGAAGTGTTGTTTGCACATTCTGATCGGCGGAGATGGGAAATAGCTGCAACGCTTCATGTGACAAGGAAAAGTAAAGGACGCGCTAGCACACCATCTGTTAATTTTTTTTAAACGTGAAATGGGGGGGGGGGGGGGGGGGGAATGGGCGACGCAGTGGATTTCAGTTCGGCTTTTCTAAATAGGCTTTAGACACAGTTTGACCTTTTCACCTGTCTTGTGTTAGTTACATTGCGAATGCATGCTGCTTTTTGTATGTACATATACGACGTGCTACTTAAGAATAAAAAATCATTTGCAAGCATCGGCACCGGTCTTTGTGCATCGTTCCTTTATTCGTCCCTGTCTGTTTCCGCTGGGAGTTCACAACTATGAATGCTTTAACTAAGCGACGAATGTCATGTTCTGCCGCTATGCCGGTTGGCATTAGTCCTTTTAGCCGCATTGTCTGATGGACCATTTTCGTTGGTTTGGTAATTATGGCGGTTACCTTGCCTTCATTCTGTAGTAGAATACCTAGGATTAAGGCCTGTTCACCTTCTGGGATGAATGTGAATTCAATCTGACTTGTGTTGTTGCACGGTGCGACGGCCTCCGGTTATGAAATTATCGGAAGTTGAGACTGCACTTCTGCCTTTAAAATTTTGGGTACAGGCCCAGAGCGTCTAGCAAATATTGATATGATGCTTAAGCATATTTAACAGTTGACGCGACAAAGTTTCCATTGATACAAAATGCGTTGCTACGAATTGTGTAATGGTGTTAGTAGCGCTGAAAAGTATTGCCAATACCCAAGGCTCCCGTGCACCGCGCGATGTCAGTGCGTCTTAAAGAATTCCAGGGAGTTAAAATTAACGAATCCTCCACCAGGTTGTATCTCCTAGTCTCAGTTGCTATCTAACGGTATTTGCCGTAAACCAAACTAAACCACGGATCGTCCAAGGCTCATTCATATCGCTATTCAGAATTCCATACTAGCGAATACACAAAATAGCATTATGAGATCCCAATTATTAATGCAGAAGCCTTATACGTTTCTCGACAAGGAAAAAAAGATCGCTGGAAGTGTCAGCAGAATGTGTCACCTTATATATATAGGTCATGGCCCGAAAAGGCCATGTGCCATCGCACGAAGGTGTAATTCGTCTCATTTGCTGTCATGTAAGACGAAGAAAAAATACATCCGAGCTGGAACTGGGATGAAGTATCGTTTTTTTTTTTTTTTTTTTTTTTTTTTTGCAGACCGTCGCCGGTGTGTCATTCAAGTTCTGTTGTGATCAAGCAACATCAGCCAGTAACACAATTCTGTGGGACAGGTTTGTGTTGCTTAGTCACAGCAGAACCAGAATGGCACGTCGGTGACGACTGGTCAAAAATCAAACCTTCTCGCGGATTCAGCACAGATGATATAGGATGAAAAATACGCACACTTAAGGGAATCAGCGCAAATGCTGCGCGTTTACTCGCGCTTCTGGCATGCTGCCTGTTTGTCAGGTGCGAGCTGCGATAGATGTTTTCAGACAGCTGGCGGAGGTAAAAAAAAAAAAAAAATAGGGGACACGTAAGCTCCCCTTTTAAGGGTATGACGCGATACACATTTAGTCTCCGCATTAAACGCAGCCATACTAACGTGGCTGTCTGCCCTAAGGGCAGCGTGAATTAAAGGGTCCTGGCTGGTGAATCTGGTATCACCCTCCCATATGAAAGAAAAGGTACTTTACCAGCTTCTGCCAAATGTAATTCCAGGCAACTCTATGTCCAGTTAGTGCTCGGCCGCGCCAGCTGCCCTCGCCAGGCTTGTGATTCTTCGCTCGTGACGCCAACGCCGGCGGACGTGCTTTTAAAGCTATCTCTTTCAAATACTGCGTAGTGCAAGGGTTTTTGTAGTACATCTAGCCTATAATGGTCGTGCAAATCAATTTGGAAAACTAACAACCGCAGTATCTTTGCATAGCAAGGTATCATGCACTTTGCAAATCATTCTATGCGCTGGCGGACGCTGCTATCGCTAGCTATACAGAAGAGTCTTGTCGTAAGGGTGAAATTTACTTTCGATGATTTTACGAGCAGCTAGTCGCGAAAACGTCAAAGAAACGTAAAAGAGCAAGCGCTACGTAAATCCGTGGCTGCCTCGTTTGGCAATCCAGAGCCGTCGTTTCGCCGCGGTGCCTTCAGATGGCGCTGCAATGCTTACAAAGCCGGAAGGTTAAATTTATCATCCGTGTTCTGATCTATAAAGCACCGCCTTAACAAAGCCGTACAAACGTGCCTGCGAGTCTTAAGAACAGAATTTCTTGTTCATCGACGAAGGGTCCCGAAAAGTTCCATTTCCATCTCTGCTCCACATCTCAAATTAGAAGCACGTGTTGGGAGCCCCTGCCAGGTCATATGTGGCCGTGACGTGCAATTACCTGTCGAGCAATCAGTGCTTGGCCATGGTGCATGCCAAATACCACCTGACAGAGTTATGGCCGCGATTATTGGCTAACAACGGCGACAAGAAACGTTTTCTTTTTTTTTTTTTTTTGCACAAAGAGGACTTCAAACTCTATCAAAAAAAAAAAAAAAAAGCTTGCCATATTTATGAATTACAATACACGGCGGCGCCCACAGATCGCGTTCCGTTGCCTATAAGACCACTCGGTCATGCCGCAGGCGCTCTGCCCGCGTTCTAAACTGCTAGCGTCTTGCGCGTTTGGCATGAAAGATAGCAAAAACCTTCTTATCGATATATAAAGCGAAATGTGGGATCCCTAGTTAGATATTCTGTTGGCTTTGGCTTTTGCAGACTGGAAGAATAGCCGTGATTAGTCGGCACTCTGGGTTGGGGTTGTGGTATCCTGAGTTGCTAGTTTGAAGTCGGGTAGATTGGGACCGGTTTGGCGTGCCCATAACATGTGGTGCAGTGAGGCAGCTGAGAGCAGTCTGGTTAATAATGAGTACCAAAAATAAAATGGTTGAATGGAATGAAGAGTAATGGTTTGTGGATACATATACCCGTTTTCTGTTGCATTATTGATGTGGTTTTATTTGCTGATGCTGCTACACGCAATTTTTAGGTGCGATTAGTGCGCTAACTTTCCTTAGTTTTGAATTATTTGGATTGGTAAAACAAGCGTGTAAAATAAACTTCGATAAGACGCGCTGACCGGAGAGGTATCAGCATATAAGGAAGACTAAGACGTATCTATGAGGGTGAATAATGAAATAAAATGGGAAAAAATAATTTTGAACAAGTCACTGTTGTGTCGGTATCTGGGGTGCGACACGTGCGTTTACTGTTGTGTGATAAGATATAATGGTATCACCATCATGTCTGTTCTGCGCATGTGTCAGGCTGCTGTGTGTGTATATATGCGTTTGTCATGTGCTGTACTGGGGGGAGTTTATTTCGAGCTGCCAGTATGCAGCACTGTGAATAAAGCCGTTTGTTCAAGCCTGCGCCTACTTACTGTGGATGCAACAGTCACAACGTTCGAACGGAACAAAACATGTATATTGATTGTGCACATTGCGAATTAATACGAGAACAAGCGAACCCTAAAGGCACGTGACACCGCACTGAGGAGAAAAATAAGCATATACAATGAACGAAACCATATCATAGTAATTAAAGACTGCTTCCTGCATTGGAAGCACACATCTTGTGAAAATGACTGCTTCTCCAATGAATATGAAGTAGCTAAAAGCCGCCGATGCATTTACCCAACACAGACACCGCACTACCGAATTTCAGTTAGTGAAATCATGCGGCTCATCAGTGTCTGTGGAGCCCTTGTAGGACACTGGCCCTGGCACAGATTTGGGCACAAGATGCTTCAGGAATACCGAACAAGCATTTATACGACCACTTCACGCACCACTAAGCAAATACCATGAAGCTCTTGCCATCGAAATTCTCGCGCCAAGGCCTGCTTGAACGCTAAATTTGCACTTTGTTATCTTTTCTTCTAACTTCTTTCAAAATTATATCGTTCAGAAGATACTATATATTAGCGAGTAAAATAAGCACATATTCCACCCTGACGTGCGCCGTAGAGCGAAAGCGGCCGCGCCGCTTCTTTGCCCCACAGACAGGTGAATGCGTCCCTAACGGCTGCTTATGGTTCTATACCAAACTTTCGTCGAACTGTCAGCACCATTGAAATTATCGAAGGACTCGGCCTAAGCGATGTTGGTTAGTGGTGGCTTCAGCCGGCATCTGCTTGTAAATTTATTTGAGGTAAAAATGCAACGGTTTACTCACATCATCTGCTCTACTTGCTTTCGCTCGGAAGACATGTCAGTCTTTGGCAGGAATCAGTCGGGTGAAGTTGTTCTCTGAAATTGCGCCCGTCAAAGTAGCACCATCCTAAAGAAGAAATATTGCCCGTCAACATTTCTGCCAAAACCACAATCCACACAAAATATATTCGCACTAAGGAAAATTTTTCTGGCAGATAGTTGTGAGTGAAATAAAATTAGCTGTGGTTTAGCATGTAGTTAAACCTGGAGTAACACGAGAGCAATCTGTATGGCGACGCTTAGGTTGGGCTTGAAAGCAGACTTTTGCACAGAGTAGCTTACTCAATGGTTTCAGCTTTATGCTATAGAGGAATCACTTCACGTATGAGCACCCCTTGCTTCTCTTCGTTGACCATTCTCTATCGGATGTAGAAGACTTGTAGTAATATGACATCGCCTCTACGTCGAACTCCGGAGCACACAGCCGTCACAACGTTCGAGCAAACCTTCCGTCCTAGCAACGTGTTGTTCTCCTCTAATTTGATGGCACATACCCCCACAGGGGGATTGGTGAAGGATTGATAAGCAGATATATTAGATTTTTCATGGATAATTACATCGCAAAAAAAAAAAAAAATGACTGCTGAATGTCTGAAAGAAAGAAATGAACCAAAATAAAAAGGTATATAATAGCGCACGTAGTAGGAGAACACTGAGATTTGTATTTACAGATTAAAAAGCTCAAAGCATATTACCAAGGCAGACGTTCTGATTCTATTAAAAAGTTTTGAATGGCTTTAAAAACTGACCTGTGGCTTTACCCAAGCATGGTGGCACCGAACGATAATAAAATCTGGCTGTTCAAATTAGGTCCCTGCTGTTGCAACTACTTCTCCAAATACCGTTCTCTCATCATGGTAAAACGGCGGCAAAATAGCAAGAAATTTTCTAATGTTTGCGGTTCCCCGCAGAATGCGCAGACGGGAGTAAGCGGCAAACCAGACCTGTGCATATAGAAATTTAGAGGCGGAAAACGGCTGCGCAGCCTGGTTAGAGAGACTTCACTCTGCCTTGACTGACATGGTTTTCTAATCCAGGAATACTTGAGATGCAGGTAGTCATCCGATGTTAAAATGGATCCAGTCTGCGTCCTCAATAAGGAGCGCCTACGAAGTCGCGCGGCTGTTACGTACGCTATTGCCGGGAGGATAGGCAGACTCTTGAGGGACTCTTTAGCTAGTCTATCAGCAACCTCAGTGACTGCCACGTGGCCTGGTACCCACACTATATGTACGAGGCTCAAATGTGAGGGGAGAAATGAAAGAAAGGTGTTTAATATTGGCGAATCCATATTCGAAGAAAGCGACGCGCACAAGGAATAAGAGTCTGTGATTACAGCCACTGTTGAGTATGTTGGGTCTAGTTTGCGCAGAACAAGCACCACCGCCAGCAGCTCCGCCTGGAAAATTGGGGGAAATCCGGAAGACGAACAGAAAACGTCCAGTCTAGAAGCGGACAGTATATTCCAACGCCTGCCTTTTGATGAAATTAAGAGGCATCAGTTGCTATCATTATGCTAATGGGAAGACTTTGTAAATGATCTTCTAATAGTCGATTTAAAATTCGAGGTGATAAGTGTTTGGCATGATTGGGGAAAATGTCATCATGGTCAACTTGAACCGAAGATCCACTTACTTTTATTTGAAGATGTTAGAAAGAACTACGTTCAAAGGTTGTAACAAATGTTGCATTAGTACCCCCGTGGGGTGTGAAACCGAGGCCAGTTGACTGCAAAAAAGGAGGCCGGCTCGCAATAAAAAAAATGACAGGGAGGATTGAAATTCAGCTTCATATATTTTTAGACACGTCTGTACAATCAAGAATTATAATCTAGCTAACAACGCTGGTATTCGGGCTTCAAGGTATAGTACATTCTTAGCCACAAATTTGAGGAGCCCAAGGCGTAATCTAAGCGCCTCCCTCTCTAAAAGAACAAGCGGACGAATTTTGTTAGCAGGAGAACCAGAAAACAACATAGATTGAAATTCTATAATTGACCGGACATACATAACATAAATCATTAAAAGAGGATCTCGCCGCATTCCAGACCTGGGGTGGCTTAACCTGCGCAACATACCCACAGCACGAGCCCCTTTCGCTGCAGCATGTTGAATGTGATTCCTTCATGTCAGATGATCATCGCAAATGACTCCTAGATACTTCAAAGACTTAACTGAGGAATAATTTCCTGCTGAAATGCTAGAGAAAGATTTGCCGGATCCGTAATTTGGAAAACAATGACAGCGCACTTTTTTACGTTTAATGTAAATCTTAAGTCGCATAACGAATTCTGAAGGGAGCTCAGGCACGATTGCAGGTGCCTATTGTAGGTTTGAGTGTCAGGTGCAGACGTAAAAAAGCGATGTCATCGACTTCTTGATGAGTGGGAATAGAGCTCAATGAAATGTTAAAGAGCACGGGTGAGAGAACTGTCCCCTGAGGAACAAATCTGGTTTGTTGATATCTTCCAGAATGCACACCAATAAATAAAAAATAAATTGTCTCGTTTGTAGGAATGCTGATATCCACACAATTGAATATTGTGGAAATCGCAGAGTTTGTAATCTTTGAAATAAAATTCTGGGCTCTACACTATCATAAGCCTTTGCTATATCGAGTGTCACCAATGCAGCATGTATTTTCTCGCGCCGCGCAAGGAGAATTCCACTCTCAAGGTCGATATGCGCATTCCATATTGAACATTTTGAGCGAAAACCTATTTGACAGGCACTAAGAGTATCTTCTTGTTTCACAAACTCTATAACCCGTTGGAGTACGACCCTTTGAATTATTTTACCAAGTTTGATGTTAATGATATTGGTCTGATTTTGTCCTAGGTATAGCCACCATCCTTATGTTTCAGTAAAGGAATCACTTTGGCTAGTGTCCATTCACCAGGTATCCAAGAATGATTAGTTTAGTAATTTACCAACTCCGAGGAATTTGAAGACACCTCAAAGAACATCTTTAACATTTTTGATGTTCCTCCGTCAGGGCCAGCAGCAGCAGCTGGCAATGTCATCACTATCGGAGGAAGCTCAGAAATTGTAATTTTGGGGACATCCTTAATCGTATCTACTGGGCCTACAAACATAGGGGATACGGAACCTGTTGACAAAAAACGCTTTTCCAAACCTTTAGCGATTTCTACTGTTTTGAGAGCTTCTTTAGGAGTCGAAACAGATGAGAGTAAATTTTCTGAGGCAGGTATCTTCTTTCGTGACTTTAAAAACCTGAAAGGTGCTCGTTGGTTATTAGATTGTGAAAGGTAATTCACAATCACCTTCACCTTTTTCACCTTCGCATATAATACAGCGGTCCAGGAAACATCGAACATGTCACCTTTCCGCCTAGTCCACTGCTGCGGGATGACTATACGATGCTCGATTCCATGTTGCCGCATCTAATGCGACGTTTACACCTTTATGCATCTTCCCGAAGAGGCCCGTAAACTGGCCTGCGTGCGGGTTCAGGACTAACAGCACCGAGATGCCCAACGCTGCCTCTTCAGATTCCGGGATACTCGGTACATAACTGGAGACCGTGTAAGCATATTGTTTTCTATACGCCGACGAGACCTCAACAAGAAACTCCTCTGCCAATACTTGGCTGTATGAAATGCTCAGACCGGTTGGGGACCTAACCTAGGGGGTCATTTGTGATGGCTGCTCAAAGTTCCGACGGTCGGCGCTTCCTGAGGTTGCCCACATGGTCCGTCTGAATACGACAGATAGTGTTGAATTTAAGGGCGGCGAGCGACTGCCCTTCGTGCTATTTTTCTCTTTTCTCAAGCATACTCTTCCAACAAGTTATCCAGCATCAGACGAAGGCGCCAGCCCTCTCTAGTTTGCGGTCGCTCTGTGGTCCTTGGTGACGTTCGTCGAGGCTTTACGCTGTGACCATATCTACGTCGGGTAGCCTTTCAAATATGCTGGTAGCTTATGATCCTTTGTGTTTGATAATGGGGCCACCAGTTAAAGGTTATTCATACACGAGTAAGAAAATACGTGTACATGAATCGCCAAGAGGAGCGCCTGCAAACAGGCCAGTTTTGTAAGTGTTGCTTCAATATTTAGGAGCGGTAGCTCTTAATTCTCACGTTTGGCGACTGCTAGTCGGTATTCCTGGGTTTCTCACGTGACCACCAAAGACAAATTAAATTTATTTAAGTCCAAAGTAGTATTCGCTATATTTGGTTATCATCTGGGCCACCAAAGATGGCGGCCACCCTAATTCTACCCGAGCACCATGTCCTCCTCTCAAAAGGGCGCTTATTAGGGAGCATTACTACGGCATTATATATACATAATATTGGTTCCGCTATATTACTTCTTGCGGACAAACGCAACATTAGGGAGTAGCGAAATCTATGTTCTTTAGATGCCCCATAGATGGCGATGCAATCTGCGCAGACGACATTGTTCTATTAGCCAATAGCCAGAAAGGTTTACAAATATTGGCTAATATATGTGGATACGAGGGAGGCGCAATCGGCTTTACATTCAGCGCACTTGATTCCAGTCCGATGGTATTCAATGATTTCACAGATAAAAAGCTTACAATACGAAGGAGCCAGATACCAAGAATTTATCCATACCAGTCCTGGTATGAATAAACGAAGGAATGTCATACGCGAAAAAACATGAAAAAGCGACCATGACATAGAGATTGATTTATTGAATTTATTTCAGCCAAATAGTGCAGGGCGTTTATGCATGTTATGCTGCGATAATGAAGCACACAGCGTTATGGGGCTACAATAGATATGAAGCACTTAAATGTATTTGGAAAGGAATAATGGTGCCATGGCTTATTTTCGGGAACACGATTGATTTTGTGCATAAGGGCAGAAGTTCAATTGGGGTTACAAATAAACAAGAGAAATGTGGGAAGGTTTTACTTGGAGCTCGTGTCAAGAATACAAACGGACCAGTATATGCAGACATGGGCTGGGCGTCTTTCGAGGTATGAGTGGCTCAGAGATAACTGTTCTACGAAGAGTGCCCCAGGAAAATGGATGATAACAGTTAAGCAGCTAAAATATTTACATACTTATACCGAAAGGTCATTCACTCACAGAGGACCAGAAAACCAACAGTAAGAATTTAGAAATGCAGGGCAGAGAAATAAAAACATTAAATGAAAGGTAACGAACACGGAGGCAAAAACTGGAATAATTAATGGAAAAGAAGCCGAACCTAGACATTAATGAAAAACTAGGATTAAGAAAGAAGCCCTCTATCACAACACAAGAGGCAGCGTCCTTCTCTTTGAAGCTACATCAGGATGTCAAACCAGAAGCTACTAAAAAAAGTTTAATCGAGATGAAACTTGTGCTATGCATGGTAGATGCCCAGAAACAATTGAGCATCTTATGCTGGAGTGTGGCAGTATAGCCATTTAGATGCCAATGGGGGAACAGGCACTCTAGCCGAGTCCCTGGAAAAGAATGAATCGGCGGTAGAGGTTAACAAGGGGCGTTTGGAAGATGTTTGAATAAATAGGAGAGCGGAGACGTGGAAGCTAAATCGAAATTAGCAAGGGTGTTTCAAAATAATCCGGGTCTGAAAGCAAAGTCGTTAAAGGTGAAGAGTTCTATAAATTAAAAAGCGTAAAAACACACGTTGAGCATGGGGATCACAATCAGCATACCGCTTCAAACTGTACGCCACTAACATTCATCCATCAAGGTGTACGGGAAATTTTATATAGGAAACATTTCAGTCGGCAGACTCCTTGGATGCGTGCAGGCGGTGGTAGTGACGTGACACAGCAACAGTCATGGTCATGACAGTCATTAGACTCAGTCAATGTTCAAACCATGCGGCAATCTCAAATGCCGTAGTCACTAAAAACGCATGAGCTAACGCTATTAACTTCAGCGTCGATCAGACAGTGGTGGCAATGTATTTGTCTCTGTTATCTCCGATTCTCATTAGCATACAGTCGAAAGCTGCCTGGCTATGTTAACGGAAACCATGCATACACAGATATAAACCCAGGTTTAAACAAGCCTCGCAAACTTACCATGGTGGCCTAGGGGCAGCGTTTCCGATGGCGATCCACGTGGTCTAATGACGTGTCACGTGGTCTAATGACGTGGCACAATCCACGGAACCAGTAGTACCCGGTCATCTCGCCTACAAAAAACCCTATTCCAGACCCATGCTATGATTTTTGGCTCAGAAAATGGGCATTTATTGATGTGCCGGTAAACTAGTATCTCACGAAGTCTATTTGATGCCTAATTTACGGGAGGCAGTGCTCACACTTTAGAGAAAATACGCCACTTCTGGCCTATTTACCCTCTGATGTTTTTTTTTTTTTTTTTACAACATAAGCGTCACAGCAAAATTACCCATACTTCCGGCTACAAAAAGATTGGCTAAATGTAAGAGGAGATGGTTTGGTTTATGGGGCTAAACGTTCCAAAGCAACCGAGGCTATAAGGGACACCGTAGTAGAGGAAGCTGGAAATTTCGACCACATGGGGTTCTTTAACTTGCACCGACATCGCACAGCACACCAGCGTCTAGCTATTCACCTCCATCGAAAAGCGGCCGCCGTGGTCGGGATTCGATCCCGCAAAATGTAAGAGTAGACTAGCTGCGTTACCATCCCCTTCATCTAGGAGAGAAAGTAGGTTTTATGACAGACCAGAGAGGGACACATAACTTACCATTAGTCACAGACACATCCATGATGAGAACTGCTTTGACATTTGGGTATTCATCAGCGTGGCTGTGGGCTGGCAATAAAATCAATGCGCCAAGCAATGCAGTGGAAAGCATATTACAAGCTCGTTTAATGGCAGTGTGCATTTACCTAAAGAAAAAAATAGTAGGCGCAAATATGAAGACGCAGGATATTATAATGGAGGTCTAGAGAGATAAAAACGAAAATTTTAAACCTATACAAACTGTACGATTGGATATTTTCGAGGACGGTTTGCACTCATGAAAAATGGGCTATATTGCAGGTACGAACTTGAAGTGGACGGAAGAAAAGTAATCATAAAGATGCTTATTATAAAAAAAAATAAAACATTTAATATTGGACCTCGGCCCAGAATGTTTGGGAGACACTAAAGTCAGCCATTAAAAGCACGACGCGCGATATCGCTGGAGGCTCCCGCCTGTGGCTTCCGTTGAATATCTCTTCACGTACATGAACTTTGGTAACTCACTAATCCTCCTAGCCATTGATTTGTGATTCTGCTATCGTACGCATACATTCATATGCATGGAGACATCACTACTGTACTACTACTGTATTGAAAAGACTACCCCTCATACATATAACACCGCATTTTAATGAAGCTGTACTAACTCCCTACGTGCCCTAGGAGTAAAGTGTCTGACTCGGAATCTAAGGTTACCTTACCAGGGTTCTATTCCCATTGCAAGCAAGCTGCCTCAGTTGGGTGGTTCCCGCAAGCTCTGTTAAATCATATGGTCCCATGACGTCACACAACCACCTGACCGACCATTGCCTGTCCATGTCACCAGCCGACTACAACTTGTCAAAGCCATGGTCGTGAGCTTTGCTCAAATCGGCTTCGACGCCAGTGTACTGAGAAATCAGCTTTTAAGCCATCGCTTTTATGTATGTACACCGATGCGCAAAAGGGGAGAGACCACGCGAACGACTGAAATTATCTTTCTGTATAAAAAGATGCACGTGAGTAATTTCCTTGGCCAAGATGGCAAGCATATTAGTGAGCTTACTCTATGCATAACTTAGAAATAGCCGCTTCTCAGTCAGAAAAAGCTGGCGTGCAGTTTTATCAAAGAGCGTGGTCTGTACACTTTTGCGCAAGGGTGTACTTGCGTATTAAAACCGCAGATAAAATAGCACCCGTGAATAGGAACAAGTGCAATTTGATTTGATCTTAAAGGCCCAATGCAAAATTTTTTTCGGCTTGAAACACTTATTAAAACTTTGGGTACGTCACAAAACTGAATATTTGAATGTTCCAAGAGTGTTAGACAATTACTGGTTTGCACGCGTTAAGAAACCTCTGTAGGCGACGTCACACGCATACGGTGAAGTGTCACGCATTTATGACGTCTCGTCGGGGCGGTTCACCGACAACCTTCACCAAGACGACTTTGTCAGAAGATACTAGAATATAGAGGATGCATATTCAAGAGGCGGATGCTAATATTGGCAAATACCTTTAAAATCGTTTTTTTGTTGTTGAATTTTACAGTCGTACGCATGCGACCTTTTTACTACGACTGTAGGACACGCAATGATAGTGTGCTCTTTGTTTGTACATGCTTGGTGTCGCGAAACATGCCTTTATCATTTTCCTTGTATCCTGAGATGCGCCGGTATTAGTCTGGAATGATCGCAGGCAACCTCAGCTGCTTCTGTATTATTGGACTTTTGCATTATCGCTTAGCTGGCTTATCTCAATGTATATGCACCGACGTTCAATTCGGCACTACCGAATACAATTACTTAGTTCTTTTGCTGGTGCAAGTCAGCCCAAAGCACTCATTCATGTAAACGCACTTTCTCTTCGTTTCCTGGTTTCCGCATCTTCACCAACACGTGACAGTTGATAGAGATGCTCTACTTTGCGTTCCGTCTACTCCTTCAAGCTAAGACAAGAGCCATGTCCTGACGCCGTGGAGGGCCAGAGCACAGGCCATCGAGGCAGTCGCCGACTTCAAGGGCTCCAACCTGAACGCGGTCTCCGGCCGGACCTGTCTAACCTCGGAAGAGGACCTCAACATTGACAGTGGCACAGTCTACTGTACCAGCTGCCGTGTAGCCTCCCACGTCTCCCACTTTCAGCGGCACCTCAAAACAAGATTTCTGGATCTTGTTACGGGGTGCCTTTTAAACTGCGAGACTGTGGGAACTTGCTAGAGCAGTACGATTTAGTTGCCGCATTAAACGATTGGGATATCTTGAAGTTTGTTCTTGATGGACATCTCGTATGGCGTGGTATGAATACCACGAGTCTTCGCTAACGATATTGGAAAACTTCAGAAACGAACTAATAAAACAGTTCAAGACTATGGCATGGAAGAAAGAGCGCTATTGCTTCTTCAGTCCCAAGCTCAGCACCCCAAAAGGCAAAGGATGAAAGAGTAGCTCTTTTCCGGCATAACCAGACGTCCACCGATAACAGTTCCCGAATTTGAAAGCGAAGCGTCCAGCATCGACAGGACTATGTCACAAGATGCTCGCAGGCACCAGTGCAATTGACCACTTCAACCAGCTTATGAAAACCCTTACAATGACATATCTGCGCGTGGAGACAGTTTAATGGACCTTATTCGTGAGTTGGTATGAGAAGAACACCGCCGGCAGCTGCCACAGTCTAAACAGCCTCAAGTAGCGACACTTACGGACGTCGTCCACGAAGTGCAGCAGGCGCTTGGAACCTCACATTTTAGTGCTGCTACCCAAGCACCACAAGACATGAGCTATGCTTATATATGTTATGTTGGTCAAATCTGCAATGTGAGGCGCCAAGCCCTCGTCGCTTCCAACATTTTCCTGAACCTCTACCCTTGGCCCCCGCCCATCAAGCCTACGGACGACATTCAAGCCCCAGGAAATGCAACGCCAGGAGGACTAGAACATCACGCCGCTATTCTTTCACTGTGGTGAGGCCTGCCACATCTTGCGTCATGGCCTTTACCTGCGTGGTTTCGCCATCGACGCCCCACGACTCCGGTATGGCGAGCGACCACAAGAAGTCGACTACTTTATACTCAGGGGAGATGATGCACAGTCAAGCATTCTGTCCCGCTCTCCATAACCATGTCGCTCGCGACTGCGTCGCCCGGCGGCAGCTACGAGGGAGTAAGTTCCCCCAACCCCGGAAAAAAAACTAAAAGAAGCAACCTTTGGAGGTGAGTTTGTTTCACAGCGAAAAACAAAACGAAGACCTTTTTCCGACGAGGACAGGTGATGACGCCGTCGCTATTACACCGATAATGTGAAAGCGCTTCCAAAGATCTCGCGCCCAGATTGCAAGCAGACACCGCCGCTCATCACCATCTTAATGGCGTGCCTTAACAACGCCTTCATTTCGCGACGACGCCGAGATCCAACACCAAAAGCAATATCCAATGTGAGGACACGAACACGTGACCTTGAAATTGCTGTCGGCGGTTGCGAGGTCCACACCTAAGTTGGATGAAAAGCCGACAACTCAGTCATCAGCTCAATAATGTTAAGACCACTTGGGATAGTCTTCTGACCTTCACAGCTGGCAACCGTATTACGTTATTACACAATCTGGGCGATGTACTGCTATAGCGACAGTAAATGAACTTATCCTACCATCTTAGTGGTCCAACGGCACTGCTGGCGTGGCCTGATTTTGGGTGTGGAGTTACTCAGTGATCATCGGCCAATAATCATCTTCATTCAAAGCTCAATAAACTCTTGACGTACAACATCATACCTACCACGACGACATCGATGCATCCTATTGCTCTTCGACGGACACTTCACCACGCAGATCTGATCAGGCGTATTTGCCTGCTTGAGCAACACAGATATCAAATTCGGCGAAGGCGTCGTCCAAGGAAACGCCCAATTCCGCTTGAAACCAAGACATGACATCACAAGCGGTTTTGGACGTTTCCGTAGAAAACAAGCTCCTGTGCTGGTGTAGGATGGCGGTATCTGAACAAGGCCACGGCGATCGCTTTTGTCGAAGAGCTAGCAGACATAGGAGACGTATTTGCCATCTTCAACCAACCGGAAGGAGATACGCCTAACCAAAGCTATCGCCCTTCGTTCGACATTAATCCAGCACTACGCCGAGTAGACAAAACCAGTTACGCGCACTTAGTCAAAACTCTAGCGAGTGCTTTTCGTCAGCATTGAAGGTGCGTCAAACTCCTTTGGGCAAGCAGTGAACTGTCACGGACGAACACACCCACCCTCTGCGCCAAAGTCAGTACTATCTATCGCAGAGAACGGCAGGCCATCCGGGATCAAAAGAAGGAATAGCTTCGCGATGACGTCATCCAGATATTGAAGCGTAACTGGACGTCATCAGTCATTCTGGCTAAGGAAAGACGATACACTTCATGTCTGCGTTGATTACCGTCGCCTGAACAAAATAATGAAGATGCCCGTTTCCCGCATCGACAACACACTGGACCGTCTTAACAGCGCTAAGTATTTCATATCCATGGAATTGAAAAGCGGCTATTGTCAAATGAAAATTGACTGAAGCGACCGCAGAAGACCGCGTCCTTAACATCAGACGGCATCTACGAATTCAAGTTGACGCCATTTAGCCTATGCTCCGCGCCAGCAACGTTCCAGCGAGCAATGGATACTGTACTGGCCAGGTTGAAGTGGAAAATCTGTCTGGTGTATAGATGACGTCGTTGCGTTCTTTTCACACTTTGAAGAAAATCTGAAGACTTTCGTTAGTGCTGAATGCCATCAAATCATCAGGCTTAACGCTGAAGTCCGAGAAGTGCCACTTCACCTGAAAGAAGGTGGTGTTCTGAGGTCACGTCATACCCAAGAATGGTGTTCGCACACACAAGCAGAAAACAGCTGCGAGTGCCCAGTTTCCCAACCGCAGACAAGAAAGCTATGCGCAGGTTCCCTGGGCTATATGCGCTTACTACCGGTGATTTTATTGCGGAAACAGTACTACTCTAGGTGTCGAGCCTTCAGCGTAGCGCAGCCGGTAGCAACGTCTCACCCACGTGACGCTGTGACGTCACACCCCACGTGAAACTAGAGCGTGGGCCGGCAGGAGCTGCCAGCTTGGGTCTCTCGTTTCACATGGGACAGTTATGTCAGAATCAGCCTGCTAGGACCCTGGCATTCACGTTACCCCTATAGGCCACTAAGGCACGTTCATACGGCTTGGTTAAAGCGGGGCTTTATATGTGGGCTGAGGAAGAAAAAGAGAAGAACGCTCGTTCACCCGCAGCTAATGCTTTCGCTCAATATTTGGTTCAGCAGCGTTGAACCCTTGTAATTTTTTCAAGAACTTTTCGTCTATGCCCGAACATTCGACGCAGCTTACAGAGGCTGATGTACTCCTATCTTTAAAGGGGTGATGACAGGGTAGTTCGATGTATTGCAATTTTATACTTGTAAGAATAATATACACATCTGTGATTCTACCAGCTAAATTTTAGTGCCAAGCGTACGGGACATATTACAAAAAAAGCGATAGAAATCGGAACCGCGAAACTCCTCCCACCGAAGCTGCTCCCTCCCACCATATTTCAATGCTCGCGTGACATCACATAGGATACACGGCAGAGCTTCGTCTGACGTCTTCTTTTTTGACGATTGACACAGCGGTCGTCCCTCTTGCAGAAGTGCTTGATGACCGCACGAAAGCGATATAGAGTAAGGGATGTTTTCTTCAGCATCACTGAGTGGGCTGCACGGTTGTAGGTTCCTTAGCTTATCCACGAACTGATCTTTTGCATTACACCGGCGACGACGCCAGTCCGGCGAATGGTCGCCTATCAACGTAGTGTAAGGTTTTCGGCACCGTGACGCCGACCGAACTGCATGACCAGTGTACCATCGTCGTATCTGTTTTTGTTCACACATTGTATTCACAAGATATGTTAATAAAATAGTTTGGCTGAAGAAACAAATTAGCTGGGGCTTCGCTTTAATTTAGCCCCGTAGGTTGCGGAAGAATAATAGCATGGCTACACTATAGTTCAGCTCGTGGTGTAGCCAATTGTGGTGTACAATTCTCACCATACGATTAACACAGGACACACATGTAATGTAATAACATTAATGTAATTAATGTAATAAGAGTAATATAAAAAAGTCTAATGAATGTAATGGACAGTGTCAATTACATTCAGTTTGAGTCGTCACCGATTGAGGACGAGTCGAGACAAACGCGACGCGCTCGTCTAGCTGCATCTTGAGCGCGCCGTCGAGCGAGACGCTGTTCCCGTTCTTCAGGTGACAGCAGCGCCTCCACTCGGTAGCAGCGCGGCTCCAGCTGCAGCGCTCCGTGCCTACAGGCAGCCGCCACCCGACGACTCGACTTGATAGTCCATCTCTCGCAACTGGTATGACGTCACAATGACGTCATCTTATCCGTGGCGCGCCATGCTTACCGACCGTCGCCACCTGACGACTCGACTTGGTAGCCCCTCTCTCGCAGCTGGTATGACGGCGCAGCCGTCTGTGGTCATTAAAGGTCAAACGTGCCTACCGACCGTGGCTACGCGAAGGGCTGAAAATGGTAGTATTGCTTTCACAATAGAACTCAGTGACCACCATATCCACGACGTGCATGCAAGAGCGCAGCGCGCAGACGACACGGGGATATCTCGTTGTGACGTCAGCGGCCAGTAGTTGCCAGACCAGCAAGCTTATTACAATATTAATAATGAAAATAATTTTACAATTATATACAGCACAGAATGAGCTCAAATTTCGAGGATATACAATTTAACATGTGAGGATTGCAATGCAATAATCAGTTTATGCTCAGTTGTTAGCTGTCATGAACCCTTTAAATGAATAGTGCGGCAAGCGGAAGCATTCAAAGCGCTAAAGCGGCACTTAATCTCCTCTCCTCGGGAACTTTGATGAAAGCGCTGAGACATATTCATGCCGAAGCAAGGAGCATGAGAACCGTTTCGGTTTAGAGGAGTGGCAGAGTGGGCAAATTTATCGCTTACGGAGGTTCCTCTCAAAAGCCGAAGCTAATTACTCGGCCACAGAGAAGGAGTGCCTCGGGATCGTCTGTGCTCCGTCGAAATTCCGTCTGTATAGCTATAGAGCCCACATTCAAGGATACGATATCACCGTGTCACCTGCTGGCTAGCCATAATACAACATTTTGGGCGGGTTGGTTACATACATTCATTATTACAGCGCAAAGACGGACGGAACAAGAGGAGGACACAACAGCGCTGCTCGGCAAGCCGCCGCGGCGACTACTGGTACCACATGGAAAGGATCAGGAACACATGCAAAAGAGCCCTTT
>JAJIZL010033311.1:0-11492 GCA_023969395.1 Amblyomma maculatum | reverse complement strand
CTGACGAAGCTTACGTGTTCAAGAGTTTGACTCCACAGTGCTCTGCATGTTTGGCGCAAGCATTCTGACGCAGACTCTCACGAGTCGCAGCTGAAGCGACACAGTAGACTAAGCAGGACCTTGGCTTTAAATGTTGCCGATTTTAACCCTCTTGGCCAATGCTATATGACATATGCAGCTTTATGAACTCATTCTTATTCTTTTCCCCGAAACTCAGTTTTCTGCCTATTTTGGTCACAAGAACATTCGTAGCGTTTTTCCCCTGATATTTTAAATAAACTTTGCACATGTATTCTTCATATAATGGATTGAACAATGAGATTCGGAAAATAAAATTGTACGGTAACGTTTATAATTGTTGCATTTGTGCTAACAACATTCATAATTCAAAGCTTAAGTTCGGTAATTATGTCATTAAAAACGAGAATTGATGACATCGGAATTATTTTGGGTAATGGCACATCTGCCACCTTTGTACATTTAACTGCAAAATGAATTTTTGTTTTTGCGAGGTATATAAGAGTCGTCATTCGTGGCTTGGGATCCATATTTAGTGCATTTTTTTTATAATAAAAGTAAAAGAAATTCTTTTCGTGTATTCGAATTTTTTATTGATATATAAGGTCTCCATTGATTAAACCACTAGATGTTTGTGTTTGATATTAAAATGTTTTTCAGAAAAGTGGCCTCCTAACGCGATGTAGATAAGGTCGATGATATCAGTGGTGAGGTGGTTTGAGGAATGTACTCAGCCACCGCGCAAAAGCGTTCGCAAATGTCTCCACACTGCGTTCACCGACTTGACCTTATGTTCCAAAGAGTTCAATTGGTACCGCAAATATATATATAAACTTACATTGCACTTTGTTTTTACAATGCTCTATGCAATTGCCTCGCAGCATACCTATAAGGCCGCGGTGGTCCACTTTAAAATGTCTCGGCGCGCACGCCTTAGAAAGCGGCGCAGGTGCATCCAATTACGTAATCCCGGCCACCGCGCTGCGCCCTTTTGCCCCCGCAGACATTGGCGGAAAGGCACTCTGACCCGCATAATAATTCAGACCGCGCGGACCCGGTCCTCCTCACTTCGCGTCCTTGAGAAGGCCGCGCGTGCAGCCCGTGGCTTCCAGAGAATTTCAGGCTTTTCTTGCGACCCGGAGGAGAGCAGCATAGCTTTGGCAACGCTGTGCTGTTCGTGCTCCTTCTCCGCCTCTCAAATGTTCGGTGGCGGTTATTTGAGAGCGCGCCGCGCGGCGATCGCTGGTTGTGGTCCTCGACGGAGCTACGGTGGCGGTAGCAGGTCCCGGCTTAGAATAAGTCGGTAGAGAGAGCAACGACCTCAAGTGTCAGTTAACGCGCCTGCTCGCGGAGCAGTGTGTAGCGTAAGACAGTCGTCTTTCTGCCTTTTGTAAATACTTCTCTGTACTTCGCGTTCTTGTTATACAAAGTTACATTTCGTCTTGTTACTGCAAGTTCGTCACCCTTCGTCTAGCTCTCAATGTGTGTGGGATCTACACGTCGCCGGCAAATCGAGCAGCACTTTGAAGAGGTACAGCAGAATTGAAGAAGAACGTTCGAACTTTGAGGTGTTGTTTCGGGTGTTCATAAAAGTTCTGAAATGCAAAGGACAGAAGTGCACGGTAGAATATCCGGTCGTGGTTATTTGTTCTTCGCATGTTCTGCATAGACTGAAATGCGGGCGGCTGTCATATCGTTGCGTAGCACTTAGCTTGGCAACAATGGTTTCAGCTTGTGTGGAGGACAACAAATGACGGAATCAATCGGGAAGTGTCCCATATGGATTGGGTCTGCCATTCAGTGGATACCTGATTTGTAGGGTAAAGCTCCGGCGATGTATGTAGCCTCAGTGCAATATATGCAAACGTTTAGGGCTGGGTCTCCGTATAAGCGCACGCAGCCCCCTCATAGGTGCAGCCTTTTTCAGAAGTTGCAGCCACAAAATGGAGCTGTCTAGGCAGTTTTAGAAACAGAAGGACACTTACCTTAATTAGGAAAATGTTTCTTACAGCAATCAAAAACCGTCTCCTAGCATATGCACACTCTAGTAAATTAATAATCGTAACAAAACACTTTCATCGCCTATGCACCGCTCGTACTGAAAGTTTATTACTGTCAAATCATGCTTCTCTCAACTTGTTACTTGCTCCAAACATGCTTCATGCAAAACATTTCAGATAATTATTCGGTCACGTCAGCATCAAATTTGGCAGTTATAAATATTCAACACGAGTACAGTGCCGCTGTTTAAGCTCCACTATAGGTGGTGGGAATTTTCGAGGCTGAAGGTTTCAAAAACTTATTCACTAGACACTGCAGATGATGCGCCAGATATATACAATCATCTCAAAATTATGTGTACTAAGGGAATGGCATAGTGTTGCTGATTTGCACTGAGTTGAGAATTTGACAAGAAAAACAGAACTGCACTTTGCTCTGTTGGGCGTACAACTATCTCCAGAAGATGCGGAAGCATTTAATAATTTTCACTTATTTTGGCGTTTAGTATATAAAAGTATTAATCTTACCTAAACCAAAAATAATTGTGAAGAAGGCATCAAGTTTTGTAACGTTAAATTTCATTCCGCTATAATTGTTATACAGAAAAACGTTTTAAGAGATCACGCCTCCTTCATCAGCTTTGAATATTTAAGGGCCCTTGAAATGGCTACCACGGAGGAAGCGTTTGAGAAGCTCCACAAAACCCGCAGCAAGCCGGTGTAAAATGCCTTCAAGCACCGGAGAGCAGCGGTATTTTAAGATCATTCTCAAGTACTTAAAGCAAGATATCAGATAAACGAAAGCTTTAATTGAGCACTCTTAAGAAAAACTATGAAGTGCTTACTTTTCAGGGCGGTTTGCTCAACGATAAGGAGTAGAGCGCCAGCTGTTTTGGGGTTCGGTAACATGTTTCACAGGACCTCTGTCGTAGCTTTTATATCATTCCTCACTTCTGCACCACCTTATAAAAATACCATTGATCTTTGCTTTGTCTGATACATCAGGAGGTTTTCCATCAATGATTCCTAAGGTCGTGTTGTTTTCAAGAAGTCGGCATGTATGTAAGCGGAAGCCACTGAAAATGTGTTTCGAAGCTTCGGAATAGAAGAATAAAACAGACAGAACTGCGTTGTGAGTAAACCTCTAAGGGCAAGTGTTTCTTAGAAAGTATAAAAAGAAGAAAAAAAAAAGAAAAATGTAATTAAAACAAAGAATTAGAATTGAGTGGGCCCCATGTGGCCTCTCGGCTTATCAAACATTCGAGGACACTTTGGCGACTAAAGTGATGAAAAGCGAAAGCCTAAATGCTGCATTTTGCTACGCGACTGTTGCGCACGTAGCGATGAATGCTGCTACGAGTAAAGCGAGCGACTACTCTTTCACATTCTGCGAGTGCATTTATTCAGTGAATTCTGCTTGGCAGCGCGAGATCGCGCTCCTTATATCTTCGCAGTTGTTCTACGTTTACTGTTGTGTGGTTGATCTCACCGGGTGGGCGGCTATAATTAGTAATTAATTCATTAATTACTCAAACTGTCACTAATTAAGATTTTTTATTATTTAGGCATTAATTAGTAGCTCATGAAGTAGTTTATTAGTAATTAGTAATAATATTTATTTATTAGTAATTGATCATTGATTGGCATATGGCCATATAAGACGCGCATTCGCGCATACTGTGGTGGCGCTCCGTGATTGGTCGATACCTCCATGCCGTCATCCTGTTTCGACCAATCAGAGCCGCCGCAAAAGCGTGACAATATTGCTGACGACAACGATGAGGAAATAAAGGCTCTTGCCTTAAAACATGCGCTTCTACGACCCTCATGGCGACCCCACCCTGGTCTTTGCCTCCGCTCTCAATGTGGATGACGTCGCAGTCCTTTTCACAGGAAGGATCACCTCCTAGACCGGCCAAGTACTCTCGTTCATCCGAGTGTGGTAACCTTCCTCAGTGTTCTTGCGCGCTCTGAGGAGGTTTCGCAACTTAACAGTTGAATAGGGGTTTTTCTCAGTCCCGCCGTCACACGGAAGTGAACACATTTTCATGCATATATCATGATCCGGCGCTCTTGTCTGCTATTTCTAAACTACTGCGGTTAATATTAACCACGTGATGTAGGTTTGTCCGGCACTGAGGTCCAGGAAAATTTGACACCTCGCAGCAGTGGGCCTCCTGCCCAACAACCTGCCCTCATATAGTTCACGGATCCAAGGGCTACATCATTGCTACCTCCTCAAGTTCACTTTGGATCGGCAAACACGTTTTCCACTTATTTGTCTACTCTTTCGTCTTGAACTAAATGAAATACCTTTATGCCCGGTGGAAGTAAA
The DNA here is from genome assembly GCA_023969395.1 of Amblyomma maculatum. Classification (NCBI taxonomy): domain Eukaryota; kingdom Metazoa; phylum Arthropoda; class Arachnida; order Ixodida; family Ixodidae; genus Amblyomma; species Amblyomma maculatum. The sequence goes on along the minus strand of JAJIZL010033311.1, from coordinate 7,139 downwards.
CGTACACTTATAAAGAGAAAATACATGCACTGTTGAGCATTCCAAATCGATGGGTAAAAAGAGTAGTGAGTTCCCACACGCTTCCTGTTTTCACAACTGCCTACGCATTAGTGTTTTATTTTTCAATATCACTGACGGCCGATGCAATATATTGTAAAATAAAGCGCATCCCCTATCTTGAGAAAGAATATCAAAGCGGCAGTCTTAGACCTCAGTCTGTATAAACTGTCAGCCTTCTGAGCGAAAAAGAGATCAGACAGGAATTTGACATGTGGTAACTTGTAGTTAGTGTGCACGACCGCGCCACTGATTGGCCGTCAGGTTGTATGACGCCATAACAGACAACTCTACGCTAATATGTACGTGTGAGATAACACAGGCACAAATTAAGATATTAGTGAATATGTCCTTAACATGAGCACATTAGTGAACATGCATTCATAAAGGGAGATTCAGACGGAAGTCATAAACGCTGCTGTGTCATAACCTTAAAATCGGAACTTAATCGTTATCCCTAGCATTTTCTTGAAATTTGTTATTTTGTTCAAGGTCCTTTTAGAGTGGGCGGTATTTTATCCAAAAATCTTGAAATCAACCACTGGGCGGATTAGCTGTCAGCTGCTAAATCAGGACAATGCTTAATCACACACAGGAGAGCGGCAACACATAGGACATGCGTGTCCTCAAGTGCGCTCTGTAGGCTCAGAAAGCGGCAGATGTTACGACTGTTTTTATAGAAAGCTCGCGTAAATGTCATTAAAAACTTCACTGCACACTTGGCAGAAATCATTCTTTATATACACTTTATATTGTTGCTTAAGGGTGCGAAAGCCATTTGTCAACTAGTGAATATTTTGTTTACAGTACACAGTGAGCACAGACATAGCATCTCCAACTTTTCCGCAAGCATGAGCACAATAGTGAAAGCTGGAGGCATAAATCACGGCAGCCACAGAAACAAGGCGCATTTGCTTTGGGCGTACCGTGACTCGCGACATGTGGAAGATCAAAGATATTGCACAGAGTTAAGCGGTGATGCTGACCGTATTCTTAGTGCCAAAGCATTACTTCGCTATGTTCACAGATTTCTGTCCGCAGACCATGTATACTGGCCGTATCCGCCGATCCTGTCCGCCGATCGTGTCTGCAGGCCGTGTCCGCAGACCATGTCCGCAGAACATGTCCGCAAAATGGTGTCCGCAGCAGTTGTGAGTAATTGAGAAGTGGTAGAGGTTAATGAGTGGTGTCAATCGATAGAGCGTGACGTAATGTTGTTGGTGAAAAATTAATTAGGCCAAAAAGATAATTAGGTAAATAATTAGAATAACTGGCTCACAGGAAAGGACAGGCGCGGTATCTGCCAGATTTGTTCTGTGGACACCTGAACCACGCGTAAGTGAAAGGAGGAAGTTAGGAGTAAAAGCGGAAAGAGAAAAAGGGGTGCCGTAGTGGATATGACGTCAAGGATGTGACGTCACGCAACCGGAAGTGAAGCCAAAAAAAAAGCGCATAGGAAGGGATTGGCGCACAATTTGAAAGTACCAAAGACTAAAATGGGTAAACAAGAAGTAAATTAATGTGAGGTAGAAGATGTGACGTCATGCAACCAGAAGTAGAGTCGAAAAAGGGCATAGGAAGGGATTGGCGCGCAATTTGAAAGTAACAAACATTAAAATGAGCACACAGGAAGTGAATTAAGCAACCAAAAGAAACCAACAGCAGCATTCGTGCTTTCGCACTACTCCAATCCAGAATACGCAGTGCTCTTTAATTTTTATTTAAGGTTTCACTCCGATCTCATAAAGTAATTAGGACTTTGGTAAATGTCGAGATCCGAGAGTGTGATGGCTTCAAAACGATTTAAAGGTTTTTGTAAGGCCATTGTGGCAAATGTATCTTGTCAGACACTAAAATTGAATATCCAGCATCAGCGCCCCGCCGGGGGGGTACAGTGGTAAGACGCCCGACTACTGTCCGGAGTTCCCGGGCTCGAACCCGACCTCGGCGGCTGCGTTTCGATGGAGGCGAAACGAAGTGACGTCCGTGTGCTGTGCGATGTCAGCGCACGTTAAAGATCCCCGGGTGGTCGAAATTACTCTGTAGCCCTCCACTACGGCTCCCCTTTATCTCTTTCCACTTTCACTCCCACCTTCATCCCTTCCCTTACGGCGCGGTTCAGGTGTCCACATAGCAAGTGTGACAGATACTGCGTCTTTCCCTTCCTGTGAACCATTAAAAAAATATCCAGCATCAGTCCCAAAGACATGCTATAGGCGGCAGTACCTTTCTTGTGCATCTGAGAGCAATAGGGAGTTAGAAAATTGCACTTTCATTTACAGGGAGTATGTTTGTTCAATTCTTTCTTGTTGCTATATAAATGTTTGCGAATATAATGCGAACTAGATATAGGCAACATCGTCCCCCAACTTCCATGTCTCTTCTTTGCGAGTAAAGCCGCTCACAGACTTAACACAAATGACGGAACGTCAGCGCCGCAAAGCGATAGTCATCGGTGCGAGGTAGTGCTCTCGGTACGTTCGCGGCGGCTGACAATAGCTGGTGCGCAGCTCGCTTTGACTGCTGTTTTCCTTGTATAACTGATCGTCGCGTGGATAGCGCGCTCGTCACGGGGGTGTTTCTGCACTTTTTGCTCGCCGCTGCAGCCTCCACGGCCCCGGCAACGCTCTTTGCAGTATTCTTATCGCGGGAACCAAAAATTGTGGGCTAAGCTGCCGCAGTTCGCGCCCCTTTGCGAGCTTGATTGAAATGCTGCAGACGTAACAAAATGCTTTCTGCTCTGTGGTGCGTTTCACAGTAAAGCCCTTATATGCCGAAACTTCGAACAATAATAAAAAGAAAGCTTGTGCAGAAAACGCTTGCTACGCTTTAGAGCTCAGATTAATCTTCTATTTCAGGAAATAGTTTTGTTACCATCGTGTTTTTGAGCCGTTCTCTATGCATTACAAACACTTTTACAGGCACGCACGCACTCTCGCTCTCTCAAAAAGAAAATAGTCCGGCTTCTTAGCATGTGAAGAATAAGGATAGGAACTTTTTGTCACTGGCCAGGTGAAAAAGAAAATAAAACAAGAAAGCAACAAGCACTTCATAAAACTATCTAAAAGCAAGTCGCTCCATCACGAGTACTTTTCACTGCCTCCATGCGCACCAGCAGTCATTGAAAAAGCACTTTCACCAGCTCTATGTCCACCTGCAGAAGCTGCCACTCTTCTTGAATGGCAAACCACAGCAGTTAGGACCGAAATAGTGGAACTGGAGGCTGAACGTCGGGAGAGCCTCGCTTTCATCATGACCCAAACATTTTCGATGATATTTAGGTCGGGGCTGCGGCTTGCTTGGCCACTAAACCTGCATTACGGCATTGTTGTCCAAGAAGGCTTGCACTCCTCGCGTTGTGTGTATTGGAGCACGATCGGGTTGAAACCAGAAGAAGCCTTCCGGAAATGGCCAATATCCAACACATATGGCATCAAAACATTCTCCATGATCTCGATGTATGCCTCCTCTGTCATCCCGTCTTGAACCGTATGCAGGATACCAAGTCCTGGTAGCGGCACCCCAGACGTTCACTGCTCTGCGCCCGCTCGAACGCAAGTCAAGAATGTACCATTCCTCGTAGCAGAAAAAAAGAAAGCGAGCATTTTCCCCTACACAACGTGTAGAAAAGGACACATGAAAAGCATACCGCTAGTTTTCAGGACGCCAAACACTCTGGCGCTGGTCTCATCGTGTGCAGAATGTGCACGGATATATCGCTAAACACGACACAGCACCAGTCTTCTGGCGTCCATTCTTCGTGGGCCTCTACGAACGCAAGCCGCTGGCGGCGGTGCGGTAGGTGAAGTCGCGGCAACTCCACGAGGTAAAATTTAGGTGGTGGCTGAGCCATATTTGGATGTCCCAGGACAAATTTGGAGGTCACCTTCATGTTCGTGCACCCCAGCTAAATTGTGCTGGACATCGATCGTGGCTCATATTTGCTAGCATCGAATGTAGTGGTTCGCCCGGACCAAATGTGTGGTGACTGTCAAGCTTGACGATGTTTGAGTTCTGTGGGGAAGAAATTACTACAATTTCCTTGGAAAAGAAGAGGTGTGATGGAGACGTACTTAGGTGTAGAAGAGGAAGAATATTATACTTGGTGTAGTGCGCCTGTATTGTGTTTCTTCTAATGTGATAGTGTTTGTCGCGCCACATTATGCAGCACCAACTTGCCCCTCAAGCTGTTATTATGTGAAGGTCACCATCGCGTTCCCCATAAGTGAATTAGGCTGAACATCAAATTTGGCCCAAAACATCAGTGTAAAATCCTAGATGTAGCACGGGCTAAATTTAGGGGCCGCCATCGTGTTCGCTATAGCCGAGTTAGGTTGGACATCAATATTTTGTACACACGGCCAAACTCCCGTGAAAGCACCCTGCCACGACGATGGGGTACATGCATCATCCCTTCGTTAGAGGTCAAATCTTGACGTCACTTCACCTTCAGGAATGGTAGAAGTGAAGCTAACACTCCAAACCCTTCTAGAACGAATTAGCGCTCTGCTTTCTTTTATATATATAAAAAGTGCTGGTGATGTGATGAGCTGCGCACTAGATAAATTTCAAGGACATGGGGTCGTAAAACTTACAGCCAATGTGCTATGCCCGCACCATTTTATGCTTACTTACACTTTCGATTACGGAAGAGGCAGGAACTTTTTATAATGCGAGTGAGTTTCATTACTAAGGAACTAAATATTTGATTTTGTTAATTCGGGGTTCCGTTTTTTTTTTAATATGAATAATGCTTTACTTGGCTAAATGCGTTTCAATCAGCTGACAACCTTATATAGTTTCCCTTATAGTTAAGCAGTTGCACTGTTGTTCACTTCGCTTCTATTGACATTGGTATCATTGATAACTTGAGTGGATGGTCCTCGGTGCGATGAAGGCGTCATATAGTTCCTTGTGCCACTTTTTCTGGACGCTACTGACGTGGTTCATGGTGGGTTAGACAGTTAATGCTATCGCATTAAATAAAACAGGTCGATACGGAGTTTCGACCCCGCAACCGAGACTAGGTTTCCATACGGCTGCGTCGCGAAGAGGGCAGCTTCCGCTTTGAGCGATAGACCATGGCCGTATACCTAAGCATATTTATGCGTAACTCTGTGCGCTAATTTGTCCTGGAAAACGCATATAACTAACATGATCTCTTCAGTTAACATATCTCTTGGTTTTCTAAGACGCCCAGGACACAGCGGCATAGCGGGCAATCTTCGGGCGGACGAAGTCGCACGAACAGCCCACCAAGACGGCGATTGTGTGTTGATTCCCTTTCCCAGGGCAGACGCAGGGGGCAGGCTTCGCGCACTTGCGCGGGAACACACTCTCCTTGTGGAATTCCAGCCAGTTTGCGAACTGCCGCTTAAAATCCCTGGACCCTGGCCTGAAGCTCCGCCTTCCACCTGGCCTACCCCGACGCGAAGAAATTTTGCTGTGCCGCCTGTGGGTTAGTGTAGCATTCACAAACTCGTATTCTTTTATGATAGGCATGGCAAACAGCCCTACATGTACAAACTGTGGATGCGACGAGTCTATAGGCCATATTCTTTGTGAGTGCCCGATATACAGTGAGGAAAGGAAGTGTATGTGCCGTTCGCTGGAGCATTTAGATGGACGCCCATTGAGTGAAAAGTGAGAAGTTTGGGCTTAAACTGAACATCAAAAAGACAAAGATCATGGCGTCTTGCCCTATCAAGTCCTGGAGCATCAATGGACAAGAAGTGGAAGCTGTGACAGATTTTCTCTTCTTGGGCTCCAAGATTACCTCGGAAGGAGACTGCAGCCATGAAATTAGGAGACGCCTGCTTCTGGGAAAGAGAGCAATGGTTAGCCTTGACCGCCTAGTAAAGAGCAGAGACATTAGTCTGCCAACCAAGATCCGTATAACTCGTGCTATGGTCTTTCCAGTTGTGATGTATGGATGCGAGAGTTGGACTGTGAAAAAGGCTGACCGCCGAAGAATTGACGCGTTTGAATTGTGGTGCTGGCGAAGACTCTTGAGAGTTCCTTGGACTGCCAGAAGATCAAATCAGTCGATATTGTCGACCATAAACCCTGACTGCTCATTGGAGGGTCAAATTCCAAAGTTAAATCTCAGCTAATTTGGTCATCTGATGAGAAGAGAGGAGTCGCTGGAGAAAGATTTGATGTTGGGAAAGGTTGACGGTCGCCGGAGAAGGGGTAGGCAGCGAACGCGATGGTTAGATGGCATCCTCGAGGCACTGCAGATGAAGTTATGTGATGTTAGGAAGATAGTGAGAGACCGGAAAGCGTGGCGTGAAATGGTCCATAGGGTCACGAAGAGTCGGACACGACTGAACGACTGAACTGAACTGAAGATTTTAGGTCCCTGGCCACGGCGATCGTCTGCGGCGAAGGCCTCCCAGGCACTGCTCCGCTTTATGAGAAGCACAGGCCTAATAGAAAGGCTATGAGTTTGCTATGACATGACTGTAACGTGATGTGATGTGGCGTGTCTGTTATGTGACTGTATTAACTTCAACTATCCTTCTCTCACAATTTTTATATCCACTCATCCCCTTCCCCCAGTGCAGGGTAGCAAACCGGTCGCTTTTACTGGTTAACCTCCCTGACTTTCTTCCTCATCTTCCTCCTTCTTCTTCTTCGAGATGCTGCCGTGCACGTCCCAAGTTACTTGCCTATGAATTAGTTGTGAAATCAAAACTAGAATATGCCTCACCCATTTGGCACTCACATCAAGCTTTTCTCACCCAATGCATCAGAACGTTTGCAGAACCGTACGGCTAGATTTATTAACTCGTCATACCATTACAGTACCAGCGTATATCTGAAATCACTTTCAGGTTTACAGCCACTCGAGCTACTCCGCCGCATAGCAGTCTTTCACTATTTCACGAGTTGTTTTACAGCCATCTATGAACTTCACTCTACATTGAAACCCCGGCACACATCTCACCGCACTCGTGACCAACTCGAGATCAGCCGTCTACGTGCGCGAAACGTTACCTTCGCAAAACCATTTTTTCATGGATGGATGGATGGATGGATGGATGGATGGATGGATGGATGGATGGATGGATGGATGGATT
>JAJIZL010033310.1:2889-22260 GCA_023969395.1 Amblyomma maculatum | reverse complement strand
ACATTTGCTTGCAATAAAATCCTGAAAAAGATAGTCGTTTGGTAAACGTGATCCACAGGGGCCTTCCAGCAGAAAGAAAAGGAAGTATGCAGTGATAATATACATCCCTCAGTTATCCCATAGGCGTAAACAAGTTGGCATTATATTGCTGTTTCCAGCTCCTAATACGCTAGCAAGGATTTGTGCTGTTGTTGAATCAAGAGCCAGAGAATGAAAACAAAAATGAAGCAAACGGAAAAATGCCTGCCAATTGTGGAACATGAGTTGCATTTTGTGCCGTATGAAGAGGAAGTGGTCAATGACATACCTTTTAAATTTGGCAAGAAATATATAGGCCAAACCGGGAAATTCATGAACACGCACTTACGCCAACACAAAACGCCTTTGAATAGTGCTCCTTCGTCAAATTTAGCCCTACATTACTGAGACTCACCTGAACAAACCAAGTGTGCCTAATGTGTCAAATAAAAAGCATGCACTCCTCTTTTTTTACAGAGCAAAGGTTATTGAGATGTCAAGATCAACTGACATGGGAATTGCATGAAGTCTATTAGGTGTACAAGAACAGCAACACGTACATAACCATCCCTTAAGTAAATATACACGACTAAAAGTTCTTATCTGGATTCCTAATATTTTTGTTGCGGGGAGAGGGGGGGTGGGAGTAGCACATGCACTTCTGGTTGTCTTGTCAGTATAATAGCTGTGTATTTTTCAAATAATCTTCAGTTGTTAGTAGCGTTTGTCGTTCCTGCTCTCTGCCCCCTATCGCAGCACTGGTAAAGTTTTTGGAGATGTACCAACTAACTGAAATGTATGTTTTGCTATGGTATGGATATGATCGACAGTAGAGTGTAGTACCCTTTCCGAAAACCTGCTTGATCTTTTGCTTGACAAATGTCTAAGGTTGACCTAATTCTGTTAGCAATTGCCTTAGTAAAACCTTATATTTAACAGATAGTAAGCTGATTGGTCTGTAATTTTGAAGTCCTTGGCTTCCCCTTTTTATGAATTAAGATAGTGCTAACAATCTTCCATGATTCCAGTTCCGTTGATGACACATGGCATCACACTTAAAGGGTGGCTAGCTTTCCTAGCATGGTATCTCAATCTTGTTCTTTGTCACTGGTGGAACGTCTCATTGATTTTTACTACAGCCAATCTTGCTGTCCTGACTACTTCGGATGATACATAGATTCACCGTTTTATGTCTGCCCGTTCTTTAGAACATGCTCAATTTTTTCATGTAATACTTCCTGACGTCGGACACTTTGTACCTGTTGATTACCTTTGATAGCTCCGCCAGTTTTATTGTGGATTGGTTTGAAAGCTTTTATACTTTGGCATTTCTTAGTCAAATATTTCGTCTCATTAGACAGCTTACCGGTATCTTATCTATCCTACCACCTACTTCTACCGTGCACCCAGCAGTGATATCACTGATGGTATCACTCATCATTTATATACAAAGGTTGTCATCTTCGGTTAAAGCTGAATGTCAAAAACGACTTTGGTCATATCTGATGAAGTGAAATTTGGGGGTCAGGGGGGCCAAATTCTGGACATTCCCCATTCTCAATCGGATATGCTCGAATAGGTTAGACATATCCAATAGCAGCTCAGTTATCATAAAACCAGTGCCTAAAACAACTATGGGCAATATAAGCTTTTATTCACACTCATCATTGTCATAAAGCACCTTTCACTCCTACTTGCTGCCTATGAGCCCAGTCTTGCTCGGTCCACTATTGCTGCACTTCTATGAACAATGTAAAGTGCATGACTCAATCTTGCAATTTATTCGATATTGCAACTACTCACATTTCTTGTGTCTTGGGCAATACCCATGCATCAGCCTGGAGAACCACTTTCATGTCCCTGTTGCACTGCCATAAGCCCATCATTCTTAATAAGGTTGAGTAATGCAGGAACTGCAAAGAGACCAGTATAAAAAAGGCAAAACAAAGGAGAGATGTTAACTTGCCACAGTTACTCATGCAGCAGGAGACTTGCATGATTACAATATCCACTCAGGAAGTGCTCCAAATCACAGCCATATATTAGAAACTAGGACCGCAGTAGGCATCTGCTCCTATATTTCTCTAAAAATATCAAATTGTTAAGCATGATAGTGCAGTGGCAATGAAACCTCACTGCATCAGTGCACGGCGTGATCTAGACTGCCATTTCTCCCGAATTGCAACCAATATTTAGCCTTATGATCATTGCGTTGCATTAAGTTTATACACTTACATGTAGTAATGATGTTCCAGGCAAGAAGTGGCCTTGTAGTCAGAGTTTATGAATTGTATAATGATTTTCAGTTCAGCCACTTCACACTTACGTCAAACATTTTTTCTTTATGGTTTAGGGCATTTAATACCCCAAAGTGACTTAGGCTATGAGACACACCATAGTGGAGGGCTCTCGAAATTCTAACCACTTATAGTTCTTTAACATGCACTGACATTGCAAGCACATAGACACCTTGCTCTTTTGCATCCGCTGCTAAGTGTCTGCCACATATTTTGTGCAATCCAAGTTTTTTCAACATGCCTTCATGTTTTCCACTGAATGGCAGTCTTAACACTGCTGTGGATGCTGCTATTGCCAAACATCACTAGAAAAATGGCAACTAAGAATAATGCAATACATTCTTCAGGAAACCGAGTATGTGTGTGCATGAGAGGAAAGGTGTATTACCAAGCTACATGATACATATATTGGTCCTTTCATACCTTGCAGTTGTGGTGAAGGTATCCAGAGAGGAATATTGCTAGGAAACTACTAAGTCTACCAAGTTTCCCTGTAAACTGTATATATGTTAATATGTCAATATGTAATTTTTTATGCTTTAAAGGATGACCTGCGCTCCAAATGATCTGCTATTCATCTATTGTATTCATCAACTGTTTTCTTCAAAATTGTTTCCCCCTCAACACTATGAGCTGCATTGCTTTTTGAAAATTTTGTTGGTGCTTCTCACTTTGTATTGCATTTGTCTCTTTTCTTTTGGCATTTCATCCTTTGCATGTGCGGCATAACATAATTCATTGTGTTCAAGTGTCTTTTTTCTACCTTATTTAGTCCTTCTTAATGTCACCATCGAGACTCGTCAGCAATGCCTTCCTAAACCTCCGTCTTTTTCTTCCCTGCCTTCTTTGCGATCTGTTTCTCACAGTACCCACTGCTATTCGCAGCTAATTTGGCATGGTAATTCACCTACAAAATCATCAATTTTCTCCTAAAAACACATGCAAACATCCAACCTGCTTCCTGTGCCTATTCATCGTGTACAATGCACTGTTCTTGAACTGCTGCTGCAGCATTTTTATTTTCTTCATGTTATGGGATCACAAGTTCCGAGTTAATATAAGGCCATCTCCAGGGCAGCATCTTTTTGTTCTTTCCCTACTCGCCTTACTCCTTGGGAAGCAAAAACAAAAACTACAACACTGCCCAGACATTGACAACTTCACTTGTCAAAACATCCACTGGCAGACTGCGGCTGCCCCTCAATCCTTGTTCAGTCTCCTTTGACTTTATGTAGCTTATTGCCTTCATTTTGTTCTGATCTATTTTAATGATGGAATACTGATTTCAGGCCATATTAGTACGCAGGCTCTTGATGCCACACAAATTAGCTCGCTAGGGATGTTATAGCAGCTTCATACATGCAATTGAGTCCAGCTGTGGCTTCATCTATAGTTGCAGTAAGGGCTGTTTTTTTTTCTTCCAACTTTCACCTTTGATAAATTAGGGCTTTATGTTTGCCTCAGCATTTGGCCTTTGTGAGTGACTTATGTAAGCGACTGAACCTGAATTAGTTTGGTCATATTGAGGCCCTTGCAAAGCTCACAATATATTTGGTTTCAAATACAGGCCTCAAAATAAGCATGTAGTGCGTTAGCGTTTTGTTTTAGCACGATTTCAATACCAATCAGCTTTTGCAACAGCCGTAGCCATCCATTAGTAAAAGTTTATTATGAGAGGGCTAAAGAATTCCCAATTTAATGACACATGAATAAAGAAGCCCTGAGAAGCTCCATTTCTGTCTGCTCACATTTACATCAATGATAACCTCTCCACACATTTTACCTTTCAGTCAATTAATGCAGAGTTTTAAGGAACACTGATGATCAACATAATATTTAAAGTGGTCTGAAACACGTCTCGGCTGAAATCCAACTACCAAGAATGAATAAGGTATTTAATACATAGTTATACATATCGCTATGAAATAACGAAGCGCCAATGACGAACGAATACAGGTTGTCCATGTAGAATGAGAGGAAGAAGATTGCTACACTCTATGAAAGAGCACTGGAAAAGGAGGGGTGAAGCCTCAGTTCGCAGGTTGAGCCAACATTTCAACAAGTGGACTTGCCTTCGTCTGGTCAGAGCGGGCATCACTGGCAAGGCTTTAAATACGCTTTTGATTTTGTTCTCAGCCAGCACTGCGATACCACAACGTTGACAACTACCAACTAGCACAGCAAAACGCCATCCATTGCCTTAACCGCTCGGCCACACACACAAAATCTCAAAAGCATTCTCCAGATAGGGTAAAACAGGTGTGGTTCACTGTCCTGTTAATATTCTGTTTCTTTTTCCTTCTCCCCCTTTGGGGAAAGCTCTTGAGAATTGTTCCCATGCAGATATCAGTTATCAGGACCTTTTGGAATGCATGTTGCTTTTCAAGAAAGGTGTGTCTGCACTAAAACTGCTTTAGGTGCCGACTAATCATTGCAGAAACCAACATACACTCGCCTCAATCTTCTGAGAAAAAAAGAAGGAAAAACCACGTTTCGGGGCTGGTACGGGTCCCTTGATAACATGAAGCGCTGCATGGAACGACAGCGGCTTAAATATGGTTAAAATTGCAGAGCGTCCGATTGTAGATCTCTGGAAGATTTACACGTGTCCTGTTAAGAGCGTGCCTCGTGTTATGCTCTTAATAGGACACGTGGAAATCTTCCAGAGATCTACAATCGGACACTATCCAATTTTAACCACATTTAAGCCGCTGTCGTTCTATGCAGCGCTTCATGTTATCAAGGGACCCGCACGGGCCCCGAAATGTCAGGTTTCCTTTTTTTTTAGAACATTTTGGCGAGTGTATGTTTCTGCAATGTTCGCTCTTTGCCAGACGGTAGTCCGTGAAACCCTGGACTATGCTGACTAATCATCTACCCTGCATTGTAGTTTTTCCTGCTGCTGCCACTTTTATTTCTTTTTCAGGCCACAGGAACAGATTCCAAGCTGAAAAATCCATACTGAAGAAATTTTTTTCTCTTTTTCTGTCAGTTCTTGACCTACTTCCTTCTCATGCACCCTCCTCCTCCTCAGCTTTTCTTCAGCGTATTTAAACCCCTGCCAGTGATGATTTCTCCGCCCAGATGAAGACAAGCCAACTGGTCAAAACGTTGACCTGAGATCTCCCCTTTTTAAGTGCTCTTTCATACACGTTGTCCGTGACACTTAGTAGTTATTGTTGACACTTCTTTATTTCATAACAACTAATCCAGCAAAAAGTTCTACTGGAGTGCTTACACACATATTGCATTGTTTATGTAGGATGGAGAACACATAATCCAACTTAAAGAGAAGCACTGCAGCCAGAACACGCACCACTGGTTCACATATTCAGTGCTGTGAGCTCCCATGTGGTATGTCCTGCAGACATAATGTAATGCCGTCATAAATACAACTGAGCAATGTGGCAGAAGTGAGAATAAATAAAAGAAGCTCTGTAGAGGTTATCACGTAGCGGTTTTTCACACATGAACAATATTTTTCGCTTCCCATTTTTTCTTTTATACACCGACACTTAGCACCACAAAACATTGGCTTCCCGTTCTAAGCAGTCTGACAACTTTGAATGCATTTTCATTTTTTGTTTCAATTAACAAATTGGTCAATTATACACTATACTTTCTTAATTAGCTACATCAAGTGTTCTGTCTGAGCATTCTCTTGTCTTTGAACCTTCTTTTATAAATTTATTTTTTTAATTCATTAATGATGAATTAAAATGATTGCATCAACTCTTCATCATCTATCACACGCCAATCAATCATCTATCACTAGAAGCAGAAATTACCAAGATCAATATTTTTATGTACTCTTATTTTCGGCATGCTCGGCTAACTATTACTACGACTACTGCTAGTATTACTACTACTACTACTAGTATTACTATGCCGACGACTTTTCGACCGAACTTGCGGCATAAGCTGTCACTTAAACTGAGGACATCATGAAATAAATGCAAAGCAATCAGATGCACAAATCAGCGGCCAACGTCTGTGCAGAAGATAGAGCAATTTTTTTTTTTTTCAAATATTGTGCTTACGCAATGTACAACATAGAGCTAAAATATAGCCCATGAGCGCGTATGACAGCAAAAATTGACATGCGCGAAGGAACCTCTGGACGAGATGGAAATCGACCAAATGCATTGTCCTTGCCTTTCAAACTTGTCAAATTTTAAATCTGGCAGAACGCAGAAGTACTAAAGAGTATATGCGCTAGTAATCTCTAACACGGATGCATGGCTTCCAGCTATGATCATATAAATCGAATGATTTATCTATGTTTTCTGTCAGCGCACCCCCCTCACTCCCCCCTCCCCGTTAGTGTTGCAACCGCTCTCGGCGGCAACTCCGAACAAGTCTGTAACGCTTGCAATTTCCTAAGCGTCGAACTCAGCAGTATGACACGCATACTTTCTGTAAAACATGCGTTCTAAAATTCGCACCCACCGTGTGCCAATACATAAGATCGCTTACCTTTAGAGGGAGGTCGAGCATCGTCGTGAAGACAACAAAGAACGCAAAGCTTCCAAGGGAACTTCGAGGGCCACTTCTGTTCCGAGTGTATGTCAGGCGGCACACTGAGAACAGTGAACGAAACTACTCACATCTGCAGTTAAATATGCACACAGAAACACTACGGTTCACTTCGATACGTCTCAAATATGTCCGAAAATGCCGTTGGCGTGGACAACGCACCGCCGCCGTGCCACACGCTGAAAAAAACAATATGGTGGGAAAACGTCACCGGATGGATGGATGGAATATAGGAGCGTCCCCTTTGAGACGGGGTGGTAGCAGTAGCTATCATGCTCATTTTTCTCCCTATATCTTAATTATTGATTTAGAGTGGTTAACTAAACCATCATTCTATTTATTAAATTTGTGTTTCTACATTACTAACATTATGTCACTTCTCTGCTTTTAAGTCACCAATCTTCCAGTTGTTTTTTGCTAGTTTCTACCGGCGGTTTATTCTCCCGGCCACTGGTATCTAAACCCCAGAGCTTCAGGAACAGTGATTGCGCCTGCAACAACTTCCGGATGGATACCATTACATTCGAGTATAATATGGTCAATTGTTTGACTGGAGTTTCCACATACAGCACATGCGTCATCTCCATTGTTAAATTTCTTTTTGTAGCTGTGTGTTCTAAGGCACCCTGATCTAGCTTCAAAAAGTAGGGCACTGCCTCTTGAGTTATCAAAGAAATCTTCCTTCCTGATCTGCATTTTCCACTTACGGTATAATCCACACTCTGTTTCTTTTCCATCGAATTTATCCAATTTTTACCTTCTGTGTTTTTCACCTGTTGCTTAATGCTCTTTATTTCTCCGTCCTTGTTACTAGCATACTTACTAGTTAGTTTCCTAGTTCTTTTCCTCCATTGTGAGTCAATGCTTTTTAAGTACAGGTATTTAAATACTTTAGCTGCCCATCAGTTACTGTCCAATTTCCTCAGGCGTTTCTCATATAATATTTTACTCTGAGCTTCCTGTACTTCGAAAGATGCCCAGCCCATATCTCCCTGTACCGCCTCATTTGTAGTTTTGACGTGGGCACCTAGTGCTAATCGTCCAACAGATCTCTGATTTATTTCTAACGTCGACTGTACCTCTGATTTCAGGCACAAAACCGCATTTCCGAAAGCAAGTCCGGGCACCATAATTCCTTTCCAAATACCCCTCAAAACCTCATACCTATTGTATCCCCACAATGCCTTATGCTTCATTATCCCGGCATTCCTTTGCCCTTTGGCCTTAAGTGATTGCTCATGCTTTCCAATGTATGCCAATCCTTCGTTTACCCATACCCCCTGATATTTATATTCTGCTACTCTAGGTATTTCATGGCATTGTATTTTAAGACCCTGATCAGTTGAGCCGTTGAAAATCATCAGACCCGACTTAACTGCGCTGAAACTGAAGCCTAGAGCGTCCCCTTCGTCTCCGCAATACTTAACTAGAGTTTGCAATTCTTCCAGACTCTCAGCTAGCAGCACAATATCGTCTGCATACATCAAACCGCGGATGCGCTGCTCTACCGCCTTTCCACCTAATCTATATGACAGGTTAAAACCTAGGTTACTGTCTTGTATCCTCCGTTCCAGGTTTACCATATAACGCATGATCAGCACCGGTGATAGAGGACAGCCTTGTCTTAATCCTCTGCATACTTTGACATCTTCGTACTTCTTATCCCTTCCCACGTAATTTCTACTTTGTTATCCGGGTATATTTTCTGTAGGAACTCTATTATCGCATAACCGGTACCTTCTTTTAATATGTTCCACAGGAGTTCCCTGCTTACGTTGCCGCACGCCCCGTTTATGTCCAGGAAGGCCAAATTTACAAAGGTCTATTTTCCACTAGATATTTCGATGCATTGGGTAAGCACGAACAGGCGATCATCTATGCGCCTACCATTTCTAAAGCCGTTCTGAAGTTCTCCGAGTATCTTGTTACTTTCTACCCATGCTTGCACCTTTAATTTCACCGCCTGCATGACTAACCTGTACATAACAGATGTTATGGTAATCGGCCTGTAGGATTTTATGTGCATCCTGTCTCCTTTCCCTTTATAAATCAAATTCATTTTACTCTGCCGCCAGCTGTCCGGAATTTGCTTATTCGTTATGACTGTTTCCAGAGCTTTTAACAACGTTAACAACAACTTTTTGGACCGAGTTCATTAATCAGCTTGATCGGAATTCCATCTATTCCTGTAGATGTTTTTTTGAAATTTTTTTTCTGCCTTTTTCCAGTTTAGATTGGTCAGTTCTAAGCTGCTTTGTATTCTGCTACCTTGTGTTGCTTCCTGATTTGCGGAGATTACCCTATCGTCGCTCTTAAATGACTCGGCTCTAACTGATGTAATGTAGTTCACTGCGTTGTCTCGCTCTAAACGATTTCCCTCGTTATCTTGAATACGATCCTGCTTTCTTTGATTCTTTTTCCCTAGCCAGCTTATATGGTTCCAGAATTTTCTTGCTCCGCCTCTAGAGGCATCGTGTATGGCAGCCATCCAGCGATCGGCGGACTGCTTTATTTTACTTTGGACGAGAGCCTGCACCTCAAGTTTCTTTTGTCGATATGATTCCCTTTTTTGGTCGATTTCCTACTGAAATACCTGTGCTGTCTTCGCCATTCGGTGTTCCCTTGAAGCAGCCCGTCGTTGTTCAATAGCTTCCCCGATTTCCTCATTCCACCAGCTCCGTGGCTTCCTCTTTCCATTCCAGCGGTTTGCTACTTTAGCCTCCTTAATTTTCCTCCTTATGAGTAGTTCTACCTGTTCATAATCCCAGTCTTCCATGGGGCTTTTCTCTATTGCTTCCTCTATGTCTGCTGCTTACTGCGCTATTTGATCGTCGTTTAATTTTGCGTTTACGTTTTGTCTAAGTTCCATTTCTCTTTTCATCAAGGGCCCCATCTGCAGACTAATACGTTTGTGATCACTTCCCAGACTACACTCCCCTTCTTCGTCTATTTCCATTTTTGTGACCTTGCTATAAATTTCCTGCGACATTAGACAATAGTCAATGGTCGTCTGCCTGTTGCGGAATTCCCACGTCATTTGACCTTCACATTTTGTTTCTCTACTATAACTAGATCGTGTCGCTCACAGAAATCTAGCATTAGCTTGCCGTTACAATCCGTGTATCCATCCAGATCGTCGATGTGGTCGTTCATATCCCCCAGTAGAATAATATTGACCCCGTTTCCAAACTGGCTTATATCGTCACTGAGACATTCAACAAGATCCCTGTTTTCTTGCCTGCATTGATGTCCTGTTCCTAAATAAACTACCTCTAACCATGTCCTTATTCCGGCAATTGTTCCTGAAACCCAGATATGTTCTTTACAAGATGATTTAATTCTTTGCCAATTTGTTCCCTGGTGTATCAACATACCTACCCCTCTACCCTTTTTTTTCGTTCTCGTTCCGTTGCACCCTTCCCAGACGTAGCCTTCTATAAACGGCGGATCTTCTAGATCCCTGAGATGAGTCTCGCAAAGAGCGTACACACCTATTTTGTCAACCTTCAACTGCTGTTTTATCTTTAGCCATTGCGCTCTTTTTCTACCTCCTTGCATGTTTATGTAGCTGATCCTAGTGTTAAATTTCCTTTTTTTTTTCTTTCTCGACCTACTCTTTGCCATTTTTGGGGGCTCAGCCTCTATTATTACACTTTCTTCTGCTTAACTTCTAACTACCTCTGTGCACGGAGTCCTCGCGGGCCCCCTAAAAAAGCTACAGCCCTGCCTGCCAGGCGCCAGTCGATCTCTGCTCCCACCCTTCTGTTAAAATGAATGCCATATCGCTGAAAAGCCCTACCAAAACCTGCTTTATGTACCTCCCTGTTTACCTCAACCACTTCGAAACGCTTCTCCAGGCTTAACTTTCTTATGTCCTGATTAACTGTCACCACGTCCTTTTCCATCTTTCCGTTCAATCCTAGCACCTCTGGTACTGTGCATACAACTATCTGCGTCTGCTGTGCTATCTCCCTGAACTCGTCAACTCCCTTTGCTAAACTTTCCACCACTCCTGCAGCGTCACCATTTAGGACATCGTTTAGCCCCGCGGCTACTATTGCCATACTGCGATCTGCGGAATTCTTCAACAGCCTATTTTTACTCTCTTTTAGCACTGCCCTCATTGTTCTCCCTGGGAAATCTCCAACCAACACTCTCTTATCACCCCTTACACGTTCTAAGATATCTCGCTTGCACCTGTTCATGTTAGAATCTCCGGTGATAAGCACCTGGGCCTTCTCTCTCCCTCTCCCAACTGTTGGCGCCTGCTTTCGGTTATCTGTGTCCTTATCTCTGGGATTTTCATTCTTCCTTACTTCTTCCTTTTTTTCCGGCGTCTTAGCTGCTTCTAAATAACTCTGACGGTTCGGATCTACCTGACCTACTTTGCTTATGCCTTCCATGCCAGTGCTGGCCCCAGCCACGTGGCCCGCATTGGAATGTTCGTCCTCGTTGGTTCCAAGGATAAAGTCGGCCCCTTTTTTCTCAATTTGAGTAAGCTGTCCAAGCAGTTTCTGATTTTCCGCTCTTAACAAACGTACTTCATTTTCTAAATCATCAACACGAGACACTAAACTGCCTCTTTCTTGATCAAATCTATCTAGACGCATTATACGACGCTGGGAAGAGCAGCTATGCACCGTACGTCGTTCGCCGGCAGTTCATTTTCGCTTGCTATAGACGATCTGCCGAGGACTGATCGGGCGACCATCTACCGATGCGTTATCTCGGCATCGCTGGTCTGTGAACTTGCTACATTACGACGACGCGCTGTCGTTGGTCGTTCTGGCGTTGTTACCGGCCCAGTGGGAATCACCGATACATCAACGACGCCGTCGCGTCGTTCTAATGTAAACGGGTCGATCTGAGTAGCTTAACACTGCAGGATAGTTGGGATGTTTCGCCTTCAACAGCTGCAGCAAAGAGATACCTCCGGCTTTGTGAGCGATACCCTGCATAGCATGTCTTGACACCTGCGCCTACTGTCTTCCTCCTCAGTCTCCCTATATCTGTGATATTTCACATGAGGTATTTCAATTATCTTGCCGCTTTTCAGGGAGAGTAGTATATCTTGTGCCTGCGGGACTACTTCAATCCTGCCGTCGGAAATATCAAAATGGCTAGCGACCATGCACATTTTTGAATAATTTAGAGGGGGATAATTTATTTCCCCTAAAGTTTCTGACTCGAACACCAAAGAAGCAGAAAAACTTCGGTGCATCACAAAGTGTGCTTCGACGCAGGTTCACCGAGGGCGGCAACCTAACCTTCGCGGACACAGCTGGCGCCGTGTTTCTGCTGAGGAACCAGACCTACTGGGTGCAGGTACGTCTGACGTCATAGCCAGACATTATTTCACGTCTTCCAAGTGACGGCAATCATGCGATGGCTCCAAATTTGACAATGGCTCCTCCAAAAGTGGATGGAACTAAAATTTGACAGGGCGGATTGGAGGGTTCTTCAAACGTTCGGAATGGCCATATGCCGCCAGGTTGTAGGAAAATTTCAGGATGCAGAAAAAGTACTGCATCAATCAAGGTGCTTAAAAGGTCTGATCAGTACAACCTTTGAGGTCGTTTGAAGTTGTTTCAAGTTGACGTTAATAATAAATGTTCCGGAATATTCTAGAAAGGAATTGACTCAGGTATGTCTTTATGCTCTCACATCTCTAAGAAGGCTCAAAATTTTCAGAGAATCTCTTCTGCTTTTGCATTTCGTTTCTTTTTATTCTTCCAAGTCGAGATGATATCGCGAGCAGTTTATTAAATCATAATATCGATTCATCAAAGTACAGAGGATGGTGGGCGAGATTTCGCGCCTTGATCGCGAGAAGAAGCCGTTGGTACACGTTTGCATGCTTGCTGTGCGTCCATCCTAAAGACACTCGAACGGAGAGCAGCGGAGCGAAGCCCAGCACCTGGAACCAGCTAAGAGCAGAGGCGAAGCGCTGGCTCCTGAAGAGTTCGCCATGCATGGAGGTTTGTCGTGCTCGTGAGACAGGTGGCGGGCACCTGCAACAGCAGCGGTGTTTCGGAATCCAGCAGGCACGTTTCTTGCCTTGGCAATAAAAGTTGGAAAAAGAACTAAAAGTGATCGGCGAAGAAACTTGCCAGGAGGACTCCGGTGACAGAGCCTGGTTTAAAGAGAAAAAGACGCAGCAGAGGTCACGTAGAGAGACTGGACATGGGTGTCGAGTTGAGAGGTCGTACCCTGACTGTAAAGCTATGTATCGCAATTGGGTTGTCAGTTGTAAACAAATTCTCTCTTCTGCAGTGAAATATATCCGGCTTTCTAATTTCCACCTACGAAGTGTAGAATTCGCTGTTTTCTTTTTCCAGTGTGTGGTGTATGATAAATGAGTAGAAAGAAGGTAACCTGTTATACTCAAAAGTGATTTTATTTTCTGGATCTCAATGCTGGCGTAGTCACACTCCTTGAGGCTCTATGGTTTAAGAAATAGTAGGGGTTAGCTGCATCGTTCTGTGGTGCGAGTTAGCAAAAAGCGATTTGAATATTGGTAGCTGTAAACCAGAAAAATGATAAAGGTTAGAATGGTAGTATTCAATTTAGTAACAGGAATACGAAATGGCTGACGGATTCATTATTTGCATTCAAGATGTGCAAAATAGAAAAACAATTATCTGCAGTACATAACGTTCTTCATATCTGGTAGTTTAGGTGTGTTTATTCTTATTGAAAATACCCATTTCGTATTCTTCTTTTCTTCCTAAGAGTATAAGTATTAAATAATTGTATCGCTTGTGCCGCTGTGCAAGTGGTATATATTTCCACGGGCGGCGAAGACTATGAGGTGCTATGCGCTGTGAAGCACGACGATATGAGTGTTGAGCTCGAGCAGAGCTGCGAGGTTTCTTACATCGTGGTTTGTGTGAAGGTCTTCACGCTAACAACTTGGTGGGGGCTTTGAGATCTACCACTCGTCCTAGTCTGCAATTCGCAGGTTTGCCACTTTACGGTCCTGAGATATTCCTGGACGCAGGCACCTCAGGTCAGGATCGAGCTCCTTCGCGAGCGCCACCGGTGAGGACAAAAGGCTGACGCACTACCAAAACGTCAGCCGATATAACCAGTGGGACGCGGCCATCAAACTTGTTAGTGTGCTATTCTCGCTCACAGACATGGCTCTTACATGGTACTAGAAGCACGACGACTCATTCACGACTTTGACACGCTTTCTAGAGGAGCTGGTTCGGTGACTGCACTGCAAAGAAGCATGCCGAAAAGACATTGGCTCACCGGGCACAGCTTTCTAGCGAGACCTGCACCCAGTACATCAAGATGATCTTCAAGCTTTGCAAAGTTGCTTGTTTCTCCTCGCATATCCGACGAGGACAAGGTGGGCCACTTATTGAAAGGTTTCGCCAGACACTTCGTTCATCAGCAACGAGAATCTAGCATCGGTCTCGAACGTGATCGAACGTTGCCATACGTTTGAGAAGCTTAAGTGGCGGAGAATTACTCCGTAGTTTCGTCGCTTGTCTCCTGTTCCTACTATCGCAGCCATTGACTCTACCAGGGTGCTACTATTCGCCAGAGTGTGAGCAGCCATATCTGCCTATTTGGCCCCTTTCTGTCAATGCAGCGCACTATGAAGGGCTCCCGACACTGCCAAGCCTGTCACAGCCCACGATGGCACCACGGACCATGTGTCACATAGTCTGTGTCCATAGCACCTATTCGTCTTTGCTGTCTGTGGCACTATTTCCCCAGAACTGTCTACAATTTATTTAATTAATACTGCAGACCAATACGCTGGCCCAAGCAGGAGGGGCAAACGAAATGAAAGTACCGAAAAGCGTACATAATGTGCGTGAAATGAAGATGACGCACAAAAAGAATGACTCACACGTCAGCATCATAAATTTCACAAAAATAATTTTGCAATGCAGACATGAAATTGTTCAACTGAATTACAGCAATGGGAAGAAAATTCCAATCGCTCACCGTTCGAGGGAAAAAATTGTGCTTGTAAGCGTTTTTTTGGCGAAAATGGTTCCACTAAATAATGATTACTCATGACTGTGTCATGTTCTCGTATTTGGCCGACATACGGAGACTGGTAGCGTCATAGAACCGCCGAAGAATTGACGCGTTTGAATTGTGGTGCTGGCGAAGACTCTTGAGAGTTCCTTGGACTGCCAGAAGATCAAATCAGTCGATATTGTCGACCATAAACCCTGACTGCTCATTGGAGGGTCAAATTCTAAAGTTAAAGCTCAGCTACTTTGGTCATCTGATGAGAAGAGAGGAGTTGCTGGAGAAAGATTTGATGTTGGGAAAGGTTGAGGGTCGCCGGAGAAGGGGTAGGCAGCGAACGCGATGTTTAGATGGCTTCCTCGAGGCACTGCAGATGAAGTTATGTGATGTTAAGAAGATATATTGAGAGACCGGAAAGCGTGGCGTGACATGGTCCATAGGGTCACGAAGAGTTGGACACGACTGAACGACTGAACTGAACTGATTCTATTTTGTAACATCAAAGAGAGCGGCGATTCCGTCCAGGCATATTTCCCGTATATAAATCTCACAGGTTTCCTCTGCACTCACTTGAGTGTCATTGTGTCCTACATAGCACGTGGATGCCAGTGTTCATAAACATATAACTTAGCGCACTATTGCATTGTAGTTCTTACAGGCGCCTGTTTGAGCTTCATCTTTATGAATCATTATTTCTTTAGCGCATCTGAGCAAACATGTGTTGACCATGTGAGCTTATCGTTAAGATTAACGCCAAGGTATTTGTATTTTTAGACTTCGAGGACATTTCTGTTTCCAAATTGGTTTCCCTTGTTACGCGTAAAAATAGCTTTTCCGCATTGGGCTCCATTTCCAAATTTGAACCCCAGTCAGTAATTTCTGCAAGGCGTCTCTGCAACACATCATGATCTCATCATGGGACATATTTCTTTCAAGGTAACACAATATACCGCGTAATACCAAATGGAAACATTAGCAGGAATAACTTTAATCAACTCAATAACATAAACACTGTTTCGAGGCACTCCTGAGGTCACATGATGAGTACTCGAAGTACAATGTGGAGCATCAAACTGCTCTGTTTTTGAGATAAGCACAGATCCACTGTACGAGACCAAAAGGAACTCCTTTCTCATTTATATAATAGCCTTGCATGGCAGACTGTCGAAAGCTTTGCTAGTCTAGAAAGAAAACATTTCTCCGGGTAAATCAAGTATGTCAAGTGCTCGTGTACTTGTAGCGCACAACGACGCTCTAAAGCGGAGGCGCTAAGATCGACGTCCCTAGCCGGCGAAAGAAAAAAAAATTTGAACGGCACGTGCGCATGCACGGCACGGGTTGTTTGGTTCGAGAAACCTGCAACGCTGGTTGTTTTGTTCTGGCGCTCCAGCTACGACCCCTTACATTCCCTACTGTGGTGACTGCGGCCTATGAGATGACCGACCTCAGCAACCTACCGCCCTCAGGAGACCCTCCGCGTGACGCTACCTTGCGCTCACGGGAGGTCGCAGCTATCCAGCTCCGCCTGCCGACATTCAGGCCCAAGCAGTCACAGATCTGATTCGCCCTGGTGGAAGCCATCTTCCATCTGCACAATGTCACCTCGGAGACATCTCGATTTTGTCACTTTCTAACCTGCCTGCTGAGGTTGCTAAGGAGGTGACGGATGTCATCCTTAGACCTTTGGGCGATACTCCATACCGAGTTAAGTTCTTGGACCGTACCATGGCGTCTTGGACTGCAGCTGCTCTCCTGCGAAGCGCTCGGAGACCGCGGCCCCTTCCAGCTACACACTAGCATACGGCAGCTCCTGGGCGAAAGCAATGTCGACCCGAACGGCGCACTGTTGAGAAAGCTCTTTGTGCAGCAATTGCTGCAGTCTTCCCGCCTCGTCTTGGCTGCTGCGGGGAACTTCACCCTTGACCGCCTCGCCCAGCTAGCGAATCGAGTCCATGACGGGACTTGTTCCGTCGCCGCTCTTGCCTCTGCACCAGATCCATCCGGCATTCCACGAGACCCGTATCGATCAGCTGACCGCTTCTTTCAATGCTCTTGGGACGTCCTCTCATACCCAGCACGGATTCTCCTCAAGTCCTCGCCATCGTTCGTCTTCGCCGAGAGGCTCGCGCTCTTTAGGTCCTCGCACCGTGCTTTCAACACCGCGCCCGCCAATGCGCTCCACCATGCAACTGGTCGCGAAACTGGATGCGAGACTACTGACGGTGGCGACTTCATCCTGGCCGCTGTTTCGTAGTCATGGACTGAATTTCCGGACTGCGCTCCCGCGTCGACACTAGAAGTACCGAAGTCAAACGTTCTGCCGTCCACCAAGGCTGAGCGTACTTCCATTTCACGTGGACCTACTCTGCGTTCGGCCAACTCAACCTCCATCGCCATGTATGGTTCCTCGCTCTGGGCCTTTGTCTGGGCGCACGTTTCGGTGGGTATCCATTGTCGCCAACGTTCACCAACCCATCCTCGTATCCGACTTCCTGATGCATTTTGATCCAGACATCGTCTCTTCAACAGCACAACGCTCCATCACTGGCTGTCGCTTCCACTGGCATCCGCACGCCGATCCCGTCATGCCAGCACAACCAAGCCCTCGCAGACTTTCCCGAGATCACAAGGCCTTGTAATCTCCACCAGCCTCTCAAGTATAGTATAACCCACCGCTTTGTTCCGTGTGGTCAACCCGTCGCAGCTCGTCCACGTCATCCCTTCGGCGACCCTCTGGCGATTGCTGAACGGGAATTCGACCACATGCTACAGCTGAGTATTATTCGCTATTCGTCCAGCGGATGGATGAATAGATGGAATATAGGAGCGCCCGCTTTTGAACCGGGGTGGTAGCAGTTGGTATTATGCTCATTTTTTCATATATCTTAATTACTGTTTTAGATCAGCAAACTGTACCAACAGTCCATCTATTGAATTGTTGTTTCTACATTACTAACATTATTTCACTTTTCTGCTTTTAAGCCACCAATCTTATAATAGTTTATTGCTAGCTTCCCTGCAGGTTCATTCACCCGGCCGCTTGTATCTCTAAACTCCAGGGCCTCTGGAAGACACAGCGCCTGCATCTACTTCCGGATGGATACCATCGCATTCGAGTATAAGATGGTTAATTGTTTCTGTGGATTTACCACATACTTCACGTGTAATCTCCATGGTTAAATATCGTTTTGTCGCTTCGTGTTCTAAGTCATCCTAATCTAGATTCAAAAATTAGGGCTCTGCCTCTTGAGTTTCAAAAAAAAAAAAACTTGCTTCCTGATCTGCTTTTTCCACTTTCGGTATAGCTCCGCACTCTGTTTCTTTTCCATATAATTTGTCCAATATTTGCCTTTTGTTTTTTTCACCTATTGCTTAACGCTCTTTATTTCTTCGTCTTTGTGACCAGCATGCTTACTGGTTCGTATCCTAGTTCTTTTCCTCCATTATAAGTCAACGGCATAGGTATTTAAATATCTTAGCCGCCCACCTGTTCCTCATATAATACTATCAAGGGACGACGAGGACAATGGAATGTGGAATTTGGGGAACGCTAGGACGTGTGGATGGTTTGTACTGGGTGCCGCTGGCCTGAAATTGTTCGTCTGTGGTCAGGTATCCCTTTGTAAATATTTGTTAATACATCCGCTCGCTTTGTGCGTGTATCTACGTTAGAATATTTTACTCTGAGCTTCCCGTATTCGAAAGATTCCCAGCCCATATCTGCCTGTACCGCCGCATTTGTAGTTATACCGTGGGCCACGGTGTAAGAAGTAGCTTAGGTGACTGAGCGGCGCGGGCTGGGCGCGAAGCGGAGGATTGGAGTTCTCCTTTCTCCACGCGTCAAGAGAGGGCGCTAGCAACTTGAGCCCGCTAAAACCCCTCAATAAACTAAAAGTAGCGCCATCTCCTCTCTCCTCCTCGGGCGGCGCCGCTCCTCCTCTCGCATTTCGACCGTGGCTCCACCTACGGGGTGCGCGACTAGCGCGCGCTCTCCGGAGCAGGCGCCCTTCACAGCCGTCTCGACCACCGCCGCGCGCGCGCCGATCGAGGCGGCCGTGCGCCGGGTCTCACCGGAGCCTTGCATTTTGTCGCAATGTGTTCAGGTTAAAATATTACTCACTGCTGAAACATAATTACCGAATGTTGACAGGGATTTCCCGCCAGAATAGTTTCAGCTGTGAGTGTCATACACCACATATACGCGATTTCGGCGTTGGTTCAACTCGCCGTCATCTCCGTGTGTCCGTAGTTCGTCACATTTGGCCACTCAGCGGCATGCTTTATAAAATTTGTAACTAGGCGGCGGACAGGAACAATTTTGGAACAGTCTGTGTGTGGTTTCTTTGCAGCGTTGACTGGATTGCGAGCTGCCGGTTACTTTGAGAAGTGTGGCAGCAGCTGTCTTCCATGTATTTTCAACTTCAGCTGCAGATCAAATTAACTATAGGCGGCGGAAGCTGCAGTCTGTGTGGAGTCTTTGCAGCTTTGATTGACTTGTGAGCTACCGGTAAACTTGGGGAGG